>JAODAL010029095.1:0-52193 GCA_025379985.1 Phyllomedusa bahiana | reverse complement strand
TTGGGGGTTTTGGGTTTGTGGGCTCTGATTGGTCGCTTTGGGCTCTAATTGGTTGCTATGAGCTCTGATTGGTTGTTGTGGGCTCTGATTGGTTGCTTTGTGCTCTGATTGGTTGCTATGAGCTCTGACTAGTTGCTATGGGCAACAAAGAAAGTCTTCGACCTAGACAGTTTTCATACACGATGCCCTATGTTTTCTATATCCTTGCGCAGAGTGAAATGTTTTAATGTAAGAAGGTATCTTATCCTGTTTCTCATTTATGTTTCAGGTCAATGAGCAAGCTGACCCAACTGGAAAGACTTGACCTGGGCAATAATGAGTTCAGTGAGCTGGTAAGAAGACAAGTGTTTTTCTTGTTCTAAAGACATTGGTAAAACTAAAGTATTTTATTGTTCTGTGAGATGGTGGATGGGGCATTCCTGCTTGATAAAGAACGTACAGATTGGCTAACCCGAACATAGATATTTAGATCTGCATGGAAGAGGGGGGAGGGGTGCAGCTACACAGATTCTCTATCATCTGACATTGAAGCAAGCAACGGTATATTAATAAATAATTTCAAGGCTTTAAAATTTCAGTCAACAGCTCAAATATCTGTTTTTTTTTGTATAAAATGTATTATACAGTGGAGTTGTCTTACCCTTCTCCCTATATACAAGGATATATAAAACTTCTCCTATGTACAAGAAAATATTTACTATAATGCTGCCCCTTTGTACAAGAATATAACTACTATAATACTGCCCCGAAGTACAAGAATATACTACTATAATACTGCCCCTATATAAAAATTTATAACTACTAAAATTTAACCCCTATGTACAAGAATAGAAATACTATAATACTGCAGCCTATGCACAAGAATAAAAATACTATAATACTGCCCCTGGTACAAAGAATATAAACTACTATAATACTGCCTCCTATGTAACAAGAATATAACTACTATAACACTGCTCCTATGTATAAGTATATAACTCACTTTTAAAACATAATACTGCCCTTTGTCAAGTAAATATATAACAATCTATAATACTCTCCCCTATGTACAAGAATATAACCTACTATAATACTGCCCCCTGTACAAAAATTTATAACTACTATAATATGCCCCCTATTTTAATCCCCAAGAAATTTATAAAACTACTATTAAAAATACTCTTTGCCCCCTGTGTACAAGAATATAAACTACTATAATACTGCCTCTATGTACAAGAATATAACTACTATAATACTGCCCCTGTGTACAAGAATAAATTACTATAATACTGCCCCTATGTACAAGAATATAACTACTATAATACTGGGCCCCCCCTGTGTACAAAAATTTTCTAAAAATTTTACAAAACTACAAAAACTGCCCCTTGTCTACATACCCCAAAAAAATATAACTATTTAAAATACTGCCCCTGTGTACAAGAATATAATTACTATAATACTGCCCCCTATGTACAAGAATATAACTACTATAATACTGCCCCCTGTGTACAAGAATATAACTACTATAATACTGCCCCCTATGTACAAGAATATAACTACCATAATACTGCCCCCTGTGTACAAGAATATAACTACCATAATACTGCTGTCTATCTATTCTGTAATTTAATAACAATTCATGCAAAATCCTAGTAAGTTCACGGAACAGGAGAATTATTGTGCTGTGAGAAATGTTCATAGACAAGTACTGTAGCACATGGATTTGGGGCTATAGAGATTATTGTACCTGTAGTTCCACACACAATAGCGTTAGACTACAAGCTCAGCTATGCTGAATAGTATTTGGTGCTTGCACTGATGGGTGTAGATATGCAGTGGGGGGTGGGGGGCATGTGAGCATTTGATGAGTGTATTAGGGTCTGTTGTATAAAACATGTAATAACCAGGATTTATCGTCTCTTGCAGCCAGAGGGCCTGGAACAAATACAGAATTTGAAGGAATTGTGGATAGATAACAATTCCCTTCAGACGCTGCCTGGGGTAATCATTTTCCTCCTTGTACGCTTTTGGGTGCTGGGCATTTGGTCTGTGGATAGAAAGTGATACAAATGGAAAATCCTCGCGTGACTCATGCAGGGCGCGCGCAGCACAATCTGCGGCTGACACGCTGGAGTCTTCTGCTGGCTCTTTAATGGGACGCAGATTAACTTTTTTGACCTAATTTCCACATTGTGAAATGGAAATAAATGAAATGTTGAGGTTCAGGCTCATTAGAGATCATCTGCTTCATTATATCAACTCCACAGAAAGTCCAGAGATTTGTTTTCCTCCCTGAACGAAAGGGACCAAATTTATACTTTACTGTTCAAATCGTGTTATACAATGTAATGTAACAGTATCGAGATAAGAAGACACAGATCTATGCTCACACTGATGTATCCATCAACTTATGCGTCTTTCTAAGGGCTATCTAATATCTATCTATTTTTCTATCTATCAAGTATAGATCCATCTATCTAATATCTGTCTATCCATCTATCGCTTTTTCGATCAAATATCCATCTAATATCGCTGTAACTATCCAATATTTTTTTTTCTCTGTGTGTTTATCTATCCATTGCAGATTATTCTATCCACATATCTATCTTATATTTATACATCTATTGAATATGTATATTCTTTGTATCTATGATATACATGTTTATCTATCTGCTTGATAATATCTAAGTCTATCCATGTTATCAATCTCATATCTCATATCTATCTATCTCATATCTATCTATCTATCTATCTATCATCTATCCAAACTATCTTCATTATCTATCCCCAGTCTATCTATCTATCTATCTATCCATATATCTGTTTTATCCTTATCTATCCATCTCTCTCATATCTATCTATCTATCCCATATCTATCTATCTATCTATCTCATATCTATCTATCTATCTATCTATCTATCTATCTCATAGCTATCTATCTCATATAATACTCATATATATCTACCTATCTATCTATAATCTATAATCTTTTCTATCTTTCTATTATCTATCTCACTCATTATTTTTCTATCTACTGTATTATTTCATATCTATTTATCTCTGTATATATCTATTATTTTATACCTTTTTATCGATCTATCAAATATATATATTATAGATATATATATATTTCTTGTGTCTTTTCTTATATCTGTGTTTCTAGCTGCCTATCTACAGTATTTTTTATCTATCCATGTATCTATTATCTGACTTGCTCTTTTCTTATCTATCTATCTATCTATCTATCTATCTATCTATCTATCTATCCCATATCTATCTATCTCATATCTATCTATCTATCTATATAACCTATCTATCTATCTATCTCATATTATCTATCTATCTTATTCCCATCTATCTCATATCTATTTATTTTATTTATCTCAATTTTCTCATTTTATCTATCTATCTATCTATCTATCTATCTATCTCCTTTCTGACCAGAATAACAGAACAATCCAATATACAGAATGACTCGGGCTAATAATCATACATACTATATTTCTGTCTCTGTCTAGCTTAACGTGTGCTCCAAACTATAAAGATAATTCATTTTAAAGTTCACAATTATGTGTTGGTCAATTACATATCTTAAAAAAAAACAAAAAAAAAACAAAAGGAGGAACTAACAGCCTTAAAACATAACTTTTAATAATAATGATAAAATATACACATTAGTGCATAGGACAAAAAAAGAATAAGCACACTCTAAAGAAGGCACACATGCGGGACAAGGACTAAAGAAAACCCTATAGAGCCCATAGAAGGGCATCTATTTACACCCTTACCTATATACCAAACAGGAAAATCGCCAATAAGGGCGGTCCTGACAGGAGCCTGACCCTGCAAACACTGACCCTAAGAACACCTTTTAGGTCCCATCACAGAGGGCCTATAGATTCTATCCCAACATGTTTCGATCCTCCTACATAGATCGCATCAGGGGACGATGAGGAGCAGGGACCAACAAATACAGAGAAACAGATACAATATAATATAAAGAGGTAGCTGAATATACAAAAAGGTTGCCTCACAATAAACTGCCCAAATGATATACTCACGCAACCTCCATATGATTACAAAGAGAATGCGAGTTTAGGCAGCACAAAATAGGGTTCAGGCATCAAAAGCCTCTTGAAAGAGTCCTGCAGAGGAAAGTAATGCAGGAAACAAATGTGTCCCGCACCCTGTAAGGGTGTCCCAGCAGTGGCCAGGTAGTAGAGACGCCTCTACTACCTGGCCACTGCTGGGACACCCTTACAGGGTGCGGGACACATTTGTTTCCTGCATTACTTTCCTCTGCAGGAATCTTTCAAGAGGCTTTTGATGCCTGAACCCTATTTTGTGCTGCCTAAACTCGCATTCTCTTTGTAATCATATGGAGGTTGCGTGAGTATATCATTTGGGCAGTTTATTGTGAGGCAACCTTTTTGTATATTCAGCTACCTCTTTATATTATATTGTATCTGTTTCTCTGTATTTGTTGGTCCCTGCTCCTCATCGTCCCCTGATGCGATCTATGTAGGAGGATCGAAACATGTTGGGATAGAATCTATAGGTCTCCTGTGATGGGACCTATAGGTGTTCTTTAGGGTCAGTGTTTGCAGGGTCAGGCTCCTGTCAGGACCGCCCTTATTGGGGCGATTTTCCTGTTTTGTATATAGGTAAGGGTGTAATAGATGCCCTTCTATGGGCTCTATAGGGATTCTTTAGTCCTTGTCCCGCATGTGTGCCTTCTTTAGAGTGTGCTTATTCTTTTTTTGTCCTTTGCACTAATGTGTATATTTTATCATTATTATTAAAAGTTATGTTTTAAGGCTGTTAGTTCCTCCTTTTGGTTTTTGCTTTTTTGGCTTTTGAGGAGCATTATTTATCCACTACAAGTGTGGGTTTGTGGTTTTCCTTCAATTACATATCTTGCCTACAGCCGTTACCAGAGGAAGCATATTGCATGCAAATTTGCACAGCTCCCACAAGTATGTCTTCAGTGAGCTTCTTTGCTCCCCCTAGTGGTGCCCGCAGGCAGCCAAAATGTTATCATGACGCTCTAAGCCCAAGCTGGGGATTCTGTATAAAAAATTATATATCTATCTCAAATCTATCATTTTTTTCTATCTTTCTATCATCTATCTTATTCAAAATCTATTTATTTATCTATCTATCTACTGTATTATCTCATATCTGTCTATATATATATATATTATCTTATACCTTTTTTTTATCAATCTATCAAATATGTATATATCTTTCTTGTATCTTTTCTTATATCTGTGTTTCTAGCCGAATGGCTACATTATTTCTTATCTATCTATGTATCTATTATCTGACTTGCTCTTTTCTCCTATCTCATATCTATCTATCTATCTATCTCATATCTATATATCTATCTATCTCATATTTATCTATCTATCTAATATCTATCTCATATCTATCTATCTATCTCATATTTATCTATCTATCTATCTATCTATCTCATATCTATCTATCTATTTCATATCTATCTATCTATATATCTGTCTCATATGTATCTATCTCTCATATCTCTCATATCTATCTATCTATCTATCTATCTATCTATCTATCTATCTATCTCTATCTCATATCTATCTATCTGTCTCTATATCTATCTATTCATCTACCCAACCCATATAGGTGGGCACAGACAACAGAGAGCCCCTGTGCAAAAACAGTATATGGGGTCCTTGAAGCACTATATCTCATCATGCAGCAGCACTCCTATTCTTTCTGGAAAATCTCTGACTGTTAACCATGGAATTCATTAGTTCCATCTCTTCTATGTAATCTAATAGACAGCAGAAAGTTGTTTTTCGGTTGACAGTGGCCCCTTATCTTCTGGGCCCTGTGCAGCGTGACATGTTAGACATACTGTATATATCTATTACTATTAAGTGTTCATATATTACAGTGTTTTATTTTTCACTACAGATCAGACTCTGAAGCTAAAAATCTCAAATGTAACTGTGAACAGTTAGAAGTTCCTTAAGATCTGCATGCAGCAACCAACACCACAGAGGAATTACAGTGAAGGAAATAAGTATTTGATCCCTTGCTGATTGTGTAAGTTTGCCCACTGACAAAGACATGAACAGTCTATAATTTTAAGGGTAGGTTATTTTAACATTGAGAGATTGAATATCCAAAATAAATTACAGAAAATGCCATTGTATAAATTATATAAATTTATTTGCATTTTGCTGAGAGAAGAATTTGATCCCCAAGCAACCATTAAGAGTTCTGGCTCCTAATCAACTTGTTACCTGCATTAAACACAGCTGTATTAAATAGTCACCTTTTTAAAAAGACTCCTGTCCACAGACTCAGTTAATCAGTCAGACTCTAACCTCTACAACATGGGCAAGACCAGAGAACTTTCTAAGGATGTCAGTGACAAGATCATAGACCTGCACAAAGCTGGAATGGGCTACAAAACCATAAGTAAGACGCTGGGTGAGAAGGAGACAACTGTTGGTGCAGTAGTAAGAAAATGGAAGAAATACAAACTGACTGTCAATCGAAATCGATCTGGGGCACCTGCAAAATCTCACCTTGTGGGGTATCTTTGATCATGAAGAAGGTGAGAGATCAGCCTAAAACTACATGGGGGGAACTTATTAATGATTTCAAGGCAGCTGGGACTACAGTCACCAAGAAAACCATTGGTAACACATTACGCTGTAATGGTTAAAACTCTTGCAGTGCCCGCAAGGTCCCCCTGCTCAAGAAGGCACATGTGCAGGCCCACCTGAAGTTTGCCAGTGAACACCTGGATGATTCTGTGAGTGATTGGGAGAAGGTGCTGTGGTCAGATGAGACAAAAATTGAGCTCTTTGGCATTAACTCAACTCGTCGTGTTTGGAGGAAGAGAAATGCTGCCTATGACCCAAAGAACACCGTCCCCACTGTCAAGCATGGAGGTGGAGACATTATGTTTTGGGGTGTTACTCTGCTAAGGGCACAGGACTACTTCACCGCATCAATGGGAGAATGGATGGAGCCATGTACCGTAAAATCCTGAGTGACAACCTCCTTGTCTCCGCCAGGACATTAAAAATGGGTCGTGGCTGGGTCTTCCAGCGAGACAATGACCCAAAACATACAGCCAAGGCAACAAAGGAGTGGCTAAAAAAGAAGCACATTAAGGTCAGGGAGTGACCTAGCCAGTCTCCAGACCTAAATCCCATAGAAAACCTATGGAGGGAGTTGAAGCTCCGAGTTGCCAAGTGACAGCCTCAAAATCTTAATGACTTAGAGGTGATCTGCAAAGGTAGAATGGACCTAAATTCCCCCTGACATGTGCGCAAACCTCATCATCAACTACAAAAAACGTCTGACTGCTGAGCTTGCCAACAAGGGTTTTGCCACCGAGTATTAAGCCTTGTTTTCCAGCGGGATCAAATACTTATTTCTCACTGGAAAATGCAAATAAATTTATATAATTTATACAATGTGATTTTCTGGATTTTATTTTGGATATTCTAGCTCTCAATGTTAAAATTAACCTACCCTTAAAATTATAGACTCTTCATGTCTTTGTCAATGGGCAAACTTACACAATCAGCAAGGGATCAAATACTTATTTCCTTCACTATATAAGTCAGCGGAGTCCATCAGCGCCAGTGGTAATCATCTATGTCTTATCTTTAAAACATAGTAATCCATACCTTTGCTGCGACCTCTGCTTCTGGACAGGGGCTCAGTAATAAAAGGGAGCCCATCACTTGAATGCAGCTCTTTACTGTCTATTAGATTGCATTTAAATTAATTTCATGGCTAATAGTTACTGATGGATTGTAAGAGAAATATACGGGGCTGCTCCATCATAAGATATGAAATAACATGGAGCCCATATGCTGCTTCTAAGAGGAGCCCTCTGCCTTCTGCATCCCCCTCTCTAGATATCACAAGAGTCAGAGTCAATGCGCCCATAGTGAACCCCCCAGATTCACTGCCCTCCACCCTTCAGTATATGTGCATGCTGTTTATTGTGATTTTGACTTCCTTACATCTATTCTTTTCAATGAACTGATTTTTAAGTCTATGATATGAGACTCTTTCCATACAATGTATCATATCTGATCATCTCCATCTAGTGTAGGGGTCTCAAACACAGGGCCTGTAGACCGTGAGCTGTAACCTGCGGCCCATGGGGCACTAGAGCTCCCAAAACATCTTTGGGAAAGCAGAGAACAAGCAAAAGTGGAGCGCACCCATCCTGTCCGTTCACCCCCTTAGATACCATAGTCATTAGTGACCAGTGTTGGACTGGGGCACCTAGGGCCCACAGGTGGTGTTGACCCTAGGGTCCCACCAGTTGAGGTTTTATGGGCCCATCGGTGGAGTTTATTTTAGGGGCCCACCCTACAGCTACTGTAAATGACTGTAGATGCCTCCTATACCCTGCCTCTTGCTTTTTTGTCTCTTCTGAGAATGTATATGGAGTTATAATACAACTTTTGGTCTACCATGCTCAGGGGCCCACCGGGGGTTTACCCTATTCCCCTGTGGGCCAGTCCAAGCCTGATCGTGACTGTGACTTTTAAGGGATTTGACAGGAGGAAGGAACTCCCCGTGTCCTCTGGCACCAACCAGCTGGGCAATCATGGCGGGTGCCTATGGGTGACAAAACAGCCGAAGAACTAAAAACAACTTTAGGTTTGTCTGTGATGTCGTCCTATCCAGAGAAAGCATCTGACAGGATGACTGATAGTTGGCATAATACATTACAGTACAGTCATATATTATAACAGCAATCAAATGATCGCTCAGTCCAGTCCCATATAGAGACCAGTTAAAAAATGTAAAAAAAAAAAATGAAATGAAAAAAAAACAAATTAAAAAACATGCACCCCTTTCCCCATTATTAATGTTTATTACACACAATAATTAATTAATAGGGGTCGTCTCACTACAAGGATTGCTGCTTTTTATGTTAAAGATCTTGCAAAAACATGTCACTTTGCAATATGTGTCCATTAACAGTGTCCTACCTATTCCTAGATATCCCCTCTTGTATGGGCTGCATCAGCTCCTCAGGTCACTATAGCTACAGACCTGTTTGATCTCTCCTGATAGGCTGCTAGCACTGGTTGCTATAGCTACAGACCTGTTCAATCTCTCCTGATAGGCTGCTAGCACTGGTTGCTATAGCTACAGACCTGGCTTCTACTGCAGCCTACTAGAAGTCAGTAAACACGGCCCTGAATTCAAAATGAAACCAAGAAAACAGGATTGAGGTAAGATGAATTAATGTAGTGAGACAACCCCTTTAAGTACACGTATTTGGCATTGCCGTGTGTCCACTACCAGGGCAATAGTTTTTATTGTATCAAATCTGAAAGGACTGCGACCCGTCATTTTTTTCTATGTGCGGTCCATTTACCCGTCCGAGTTTGAGACCCCTGGTCTAGTGCATGCAGCCCCATGTCGCAGTATTAGGTCCTGTTCACACCTGCAGTAATCGCTTATGCTCAGCTTGTCAATTACAGAACTGCATGGACTCTTAACAGTCCTGATTTTTATGCAAAAAAAAGGTGTGGTTTATGCAGATTTGGATATGTTTAAAATGTCCCTCAGTTTGGGGGTTCAGATTTTGGGAGGGATGTTATGCTTACATCAGGGGCGTAACTTATAGCTCTGGGGCCCCAATGCACAATCTATGAAAGTGCCCCCATATACGATGTGCCTTTGATAATACTGGTGTAGTCACATGTGACTGGGGGTCCTTTGGGCCCCTCAGGCTCTTGGGCCTGGTAGCAACTGCTACCTCTGCACCCTCTATAGCTACGCCCCTGGCTTACATTCGTTCACATAGGACAAAGTTAAAGGTCTAGAACCACTATGGTCCTAGTTGCTTCTTCTCTATAGAGGACAGAAATGTATCCAATCAGAAGCAAGTATTGCAGTTGTCCATAGCAACCAATGTTCTATTTTGGTAACCAGATTAGTTGCTATGGGTGAGTGTTCCATATTTTGATACATCTCTCCCAAAATGTATCCGTTCACCAATGTCACTGCATGAAGCCATCGTATAGATGTGAATCTAGGCCTAAGGCCAGCTAAAGAAATTCTATGTATGTAACAAGTCTATAGGAAAACTGAAACAGCTCATCTACCTGGACATGTCCAGGAACCGGATCGAGAGCATGACATGGAGGTATCCGGGTGCGAGTCCTTGGAGATCTTCTCCTTTCCTCCAATTTATTGCAACACTTGCCTGACTCAATAGGTAAGGACACAATCTGCACCCATTTTCCACTGCACTGTAGGAGCCAGGATGATAGAGTTAGGGATGTATTCACACAGGACGGAAATACTGCAGATTATTCTTAAGGATTTCTGCCAGAAAAAAATACAGTAGCAGGTACATGGAGGAAGAGATTTTTATGAATCTTATTCACATGCTGCAGGAATTTCTCGCATGGAAATTTAACTGCGGTAAGGAGTAAGTCTGCAGCAGGTTGTTGCATTTTGTTTGCAGATATTTTTAATAGGAAAGTCAAAATTTGTATACACATACCCATCTCACATGCACACACAACGCCTAGCACCCTTGTCCCCTCCTTACCTGTCTCCTGTAGCCTGGTTCAGTCGGCAGCTTCTTCCTCCCACCACAGACAGGGAAGGCAAAGGGCCACTGATTCATTTGGAAGGAGCTTCTCTTCTTCTATGATGAGGGCTGAGCATAGGGGAAGTGGTATACAAGGGGAGGGAAAGACACCTACGCAGCCCCAGATACAGAATATACTGGTCTTTGAGCAGCGTTCTGGTTGGTGAAGCAGCCCCTGCTGACTACTGCTCTACCAATCAGTGCTGCTCTCACTCAGTAAGTGAGGAGTGTCTGCAGCAGGTTGTCGCGTTTTGTTTGCAGATATTTTTAATAGGAAAGTCAAAATTTGCATACACATTCCCTAATCACATGCACATATAACGCCTAGCACCCTTGTCCCCTCCTTACCCGTCTCCTGTAGTCTGGCTCAGTCGGCAGCTTCTTCCTCCCACCACAGACAGGGAAGGCAAAGAGCCACTGATTCATTTGGAAGGAGCTTCTCCTTCTCTGATGTGTGCTGAGCATAGGGGAAGTGGTATACAAGGGGAGGGAAAGACACCTACACAGCCCCAGATACAGAATATACTGGTCTGTGAGCAGTGTTCTGGTTGGTGAAGCAGCCCCTGCTGACTCCTGCTCTACCAATCAGTGCTGCTCTCACTCTGTAAGTGAGGAGTAAGTCTGCAGCAAGTTGCCGCATTTTGTTTGCAGATATTTTTAATAGGAAAGTCAAAATTTGCATACACATACCCTAATCACATGCACATACAACGCCTAGTACCCTTGTCCCCTCCTTACCTGTCTCCTGTAGTCTGGTTAAGTCGGCAGCTTCTTCCTCCCACTACAGACAGGAAAGGCAAAGGGCCACTGATTCATTTGGCAGGAGCTTTTCTTCTCTGATGAGGGCTGAGCATAGGGAAAATGGTATAGGAGGGGAGGGAAAGACACCTATACAGCCCCAGATACAGAGTATGCTGGAGAGTGAGCACCGTTCTGATTGGTGAAGCAGCCCCTGCTGACTCCTGCTCTACCAATCAATGCTGTTCTCACTCTGTAAGTGAGGAGTAAGTCTGCAGCAGGTTGTAGCATTTTCTTTACAGATATTTTTAATAGGAAAGCCAAAATTTGCAATAAATTCCACAATTCGATCTATTGTGGATTTTGTAGCAAGTTATCCATGGATCCCCAGTAAAATTAACAAATGCAGATCTCAAAGCCGTCAAAATCTGCAACAATTTGGAGATTCATAGTAAATCCATCCTGTGTAGACTCAACCTCAGAGCTCAGTCTTTAGGTTGTAGCATGTACACAGTCCAGTCACATTATTATGACCACTTCCTACTTTAGATGCCATTAGCTCATGAAAGAAGTCACATGCGATGCATTGGCTTGGTGAGTGTATAAGGTGTGTGATAGGCTGTCTGCACACATATTCTTTATTGTTATCATAAGTAAAAAGGGCAATTTATCATGGATGCAAAAAGAGATTATTTTTTTCATGGCAGTATTGGAATTGGACCTCCACTAATTGGCAAAGGGTTGTCTTCTCTGATGAGTCACATTTTCTGTTACATCGAACGGATGGACATTGGCGTGTCGGGCAAGCAAAGTCAGAGAACAAACACCCTGCAACCATTGCTGGAAGAACACAAGCTGGTGGTGGCAGTGTTATAGTCTGGGGAATGTTTTTGTGGCATTCTCTGGAAGGTGTTCTCACCCTATCTGGGTATGAAGCCATTCTTGCAGATCATAGACCTCCATATATGCTGATTGTCTTCCTTGGGGTGGATGGGATCCTCCAGCATGACAATGTGACATGTCACACGGCTAGGAATATCCCCTCATTCCCCAGTTTTGTACCCAATTGAGCATCTATGAGAGCACCTGGATGGTGGTGTTGGCTCTATGGCCCCTCCTGCAGCTGTGGGGCTCCTGGATGCTGGTGTTGGCTCTATGGACCCTCCAGCAGCTGTGGGCCCTGGATGGTGGTGTTGGCTCTATGGAACCCTCCAGCAGCTGTGGAGCCTGGATGGTAGGTTTGGCTCCTAGATTGGAGCCCTCCAGCAGCTGTGTGCTGCCCTATGGTGGTGTTGGCTCTCTGGCCCCTCCAGCAGCTGTGGGGCCCGTGGTGGGTGTTGGCTCTATGGACCCTCCAGCAGCTGTGGGAGCCCCTGGATGGTGGTGTTGGCTCTATGGACCCTCCAGCAGCTGTGGGGCCCCTGGATGGTGGTGTTGGCTCTATGGACCCTCCAGCAGCTGTGTCCCCCCTGGATGGTGGTGTTGGCTCTATGGCCCCTCCAGCAGCTGTGGGAGCCCCTGGATGGGGGTGTTGGCTCTATGGCCCCTCCAGCAGCTGTGGGAGCCCCTGGATGGTGCTGTCGGCTCTATGGACTCCCCAGCAGCTGTGTCCCCCCTGGATGGTGGTGTTGGCTCTATGGCTCCTCCAGCAGCTGTGTCCCCCCTGGATGGTGGTGTTGGCTCTATGGCCCCTCTAGCAGCTGTAGGATGCAGTCGGCTCCAGATATCTGTGACCACCTACCAGGACCTTGTTGAGTCACTCCCAGCCCATCTAGCTGCTGTCTGTGCTCTACACAGTAAGTTACTCTGGATATTAGCTGCTGGTCATAATAATGTGACTCAACTGTGTAAGATAAACTACAAACAGATTTCAAGGAGTAGACAGCAGATTTTTAATCTTGGGATGTGAATGGAGAAGTAAAAGAATCAGTACAAGATATTTAAAGAGCAGGAGGAACAAAGTAATTACACATTAGTATTTCCTATGAGCCAATTGTTTCTTTTACGTGCCTTGTTCTGATCTTGAACTAGTCACATCCAGAGCTGCAGTAAAATATTTCTGGGGGATGTTCACACAGCGTTTTTTAGATGCTTGTTTGGATCTGTGTTTCTGACCCTAAACGGACCCAAACACACATCTAACAGTGAGCAGTGTGATTTACATTGCTTTCAATGTAAAACACGCAGATAAGTGATCACCAATACGTGTTTTACATGTGTCTCCTGATGCGTCTTTCGGATCCGTTCAAAGAATTGACGTCAATTCCTAATCCCTTTTACGCAGCAGACGCTCTATTTAAAACTATAGGGCGCGTTTCTGCTGCACAGAAAACGGATCCAAACACACAGCACACCTTGGGTGGGACTTTGGATATGTTTTACAAAGCATTTTTCGGATTGAAAAATGGATTGAAAAACATCATGTGAACAGACCCATAGAATTTGTTAATGTTGCATTATCAGAAACATCCCGTTTGGCTATAATGAGTTGCCGGTGATATCACTGTTTCACCGGCACGTTGGTGGCTGTGCTTTGGTATTTAGCGGCTGCCACCCCATATAAACTGTGCCTACCAAAGAGCAGATTATATGGTTTCCTGCTACTCGGAGTTTGAGCAAAGCAAACTGTAGTCTGCAGATGGAAATAAACCAGATTTCTGCTCAAGCTTCTTTAATATACCTCTGCCAATCGCGCCACCATGTGGAAAAAATAAGAGACATTACCCGAGCTTTTTGGATTGGTGTGTTCGTTGCCTCCAGAGATGAAAGGTCTTTGCTGCCATTGTCCACTAATGGCTGTGATTGAGATAGATTGATGTGTAAAGTGGGATGGACCGACTATATATCTGTCCCCTCCGAATATTCTTATGAAAAACTATATATTTAATATTAAAATTAAATTATTTCTTTACACCAGACAAAAGCTATAACCAAGAAGCTGTACACTGCACTGGGGGAAAGGTGGACTGGGCTACGGAGGGTCGGAGGCATCACACAGGGGCATCAGATATTACAGGGCATCTACTTATGTATAAATAGTTCCCATATCTCTGACAATTCCTGCTGCTTTTACTTAAAATATATTGTTTTACTTTAACAGGTCTGCTGAAAAAACTCACAACACTGAAAATAGATGACAATCAACTTGTAGCACTACCAAATACCATTGGAAAGTGAGTATAAAGAGGAGAGCTCACAGGGTGTTCTGCTTGATTCTTTTCTTTTGTCCTGAAAGGCTAGAAAAGATGATAGAGGGATAGATATGAGATAGACAAATAGATAGATAGATAGATAGATAGATAGATAGATATGATATATAGATAGATATGAGATAGATAGATAGATAGATAGATTAGAGATAGAAGAGATAGAGTATAGATATGAGATAGAATAGATAGAAATAGATAAATAGATAGATAGATAGATATGAGAGTAGATAGATATGATATAGATAGAGAGATAGATAGAGAGATAGATAGATAGAGATAGATAGATAGAGATAGATATGAGAGAGAGAGATATGAGATAGATATGAGATAGATATGAGATAAATAGATAGATAGATAGATAGATAGATAGATAGATAGAATAGATAAGATAGATAGATAATAGATAGATATGAGATAGATAGATAGATAGATAGATATAGATTAGATAGATAGATAGATAGATATGAGATAGATAGAGATATAGACTAGATAGATAATCAGATAGTAGATAGATATGAGATAGATAGATAGATATGAATAATATAGATAGATAGATAGATATGAGATAGATAGATGAGATAGATATGAGATAGATAATAGATAGATAGATAGATAGATAGATATGAGATAGATAGGATAATAGAAGATATGAGATAGATATGAGATAATAGATAGATATGAGAAGATAGACAGATAGATAGATAGATAGATAGATAGATAGATAGATAGATAGATAGATAGATAGATATGAGAAGATAGATAGATAGATAGATAGATATGAGAGAGATAGATAGATAGATATGAGGAGATAGATAGATAGATAGATAGATAGATAGATAGATATAGTAGATAGACAGATAGGAGATAGATATGAGCGATAGATATGAGATAGATATGGGATAGATAGATAGATAGATAGATAGATAGATATGAGATAGATATGAGCGATAGATATGAGATAGATATGAAATAGATAGATAGATAGATAGATAGATAGATAGATAGATAGATAGATAGATAGATAGATAGACAGATAGGGGATAGATAGTGTGGATTAGATAGATAATCAGATAAGAAGCTAGATATATCGATGCAAGATGTACAGATATATAGATCAATACAAGAGAGGTAATTAGATAACAAGATCGACTTGGTTTGATTGATTAATAAATTATCAGATAAGTAATTAGATTGATAGATAGGTTAATACAAAATAGATCAATGCAAAATAGATGCAGAATAATAGATGTAACATACAGTATTTCACAAAAGTCAGTACACCCTTCACAACTTTGTAAATATTGCATTATATCTTTATATCTTAAAATAACTCAACACAATCATCAATGTCTAAACCGCTGGCAACAAATGTGAGTGCACCCCTAAGGAAAAATGGACAAATTGTGCCCAAAGTGTTAATATTTTGAGGCCACCATTATTTCCCAGCACTGCCTTATCTCTCTTGGGCATGGAGGTCACTTGAGCGTCACAGGTTGCAGCCACTGGAATCCTCTTCCCTCCTCCATGATGATATCACGGAGCTGGTGGATGTTAGAGACCTTGCGCTCCTCCACCTTCTATTTGAGGATGCCCCACAGATGCTCAATAGGGTTTAGGTTTGGAGACATGCTTGGCCAGTCCAGCATCTTTACCCTCATTTTCTTTAGCAAGGCAGTGGCCATTTTGGAGGTGTTTGGGGTCGTTACCATGTTTAATACTGCCCTGCAGCCTAGAAGGGAGGGGATCATTGGTGTAGCTATAGGGGGTGCAGAGGTAGCAGTCGCTACTGGGCCCTGCAGCCTAAGGGGACCCAAAAGCCCTTCTGTCACATAAGGAGATACCAGCATTGTAAGTGGTGTATGGTAGCTGGGGGATCCATATCACTTTTTGTACTAGGACCCTGGAGCTTCACGTTAAGCCTCTGGAGGGGATCATGCTCTGCTTCAGTATATCTCAGCACATGTTGGCATTCATGGTTCCCTCAATGAGCTGTAGCTCCCCACAGCCGGCAGCACTCATACAGCCCCAAACCATGACACTCCAACCACCCTGCTTGACACACTTGTCAACCATTTACTCTTCTGCAGACAGCTGTTTTAGGGTGTTTGCCCCTCATCAGTGCAGAGTACAGTACTGGTTTGCAGGGTGAGAGGCTATAGGTGTAGCTTGAAAAGGATAACATTCCTTTTTAGTGAGAGGCACCATGTCGGTTTGTGGACATTAGTTGTTCCACTGAAATTTAAATATAATCAAAAAGGCTCATGGGAAATAAGCCAGGACTAATCAGCTGTAGAATTCTTTAAGTCACATCCAATAGGTGGTGCAGCAGAGTCCCAGCTTATTTCCCATGAGCCTTTCTGAATAAATTTAAATTTCAGTGGAGAGAATATTGATGTATTAGTCTCCACACAGCGACGTGATGCCTCTTACTAATAAGGAACATTACACGTTTCAAGCTACGCTGAGAGCCTCTCACTTCTCCAATCTGTACTGTACTCTGCACTGATGAGGGGCAAACATCATGAAACATTTGTCTGCAGATGAATATCTGATTGTCTCTAGTCTCATTCACATTGCAAGGCTCAGTGAGTTGGATGTGAAGTGAGGTAGGCTACATCCAATAGTTGGTGCTGCAGAATCCTCACTCATTTCCCATGAGCCTTTGTAAATTTATTTACATTTCAGTGGAGCAACTAATGGTGTATAAGTCTCCAAACACCGACATGATGTCTCTCCCCAATGAGGAATGTTACTCCCCTGGAGCTCTCACCTAGCCAACCCCTGCACTCCTCTGCACCAAGGAGGGACAAACACCCCAAAACAATGGTTTGCAGATGAATACTTGATTGGCTCTAATCCCATTCACATTGCAAGGCTCAGTGAGTCTGATGTGACTTGAGGAAGGCTACATCCAATAGGAGTCCTAGATCATTTCTCATGAATATATTTAAATTTCACTAAAGCAGCCTGAACTATCAGACAATTAAGACCTATCCTTTCAATATACAATATATGTCTGAGATGGTAAAACCCCTTTAATTCCTAGTTTGACTGTAATCAGACAACCAGTTAGAACTGTAACCATTGTATGAAATGCAAACCCATTGGTTGACTTTGGTTGGTGTTTATTGTAGATTCCCCAATTTTAAGTGGTTGATCATAGTTGACAGATAACCCTTAACATGGATTATGTCGGGGTTCTTCATCTGTTTTTTAAGTAATAGAGGCTTAGTTGCAGTACCGGACACAGCCTATAGACAAAGGTGGCGCTGTATTGTAGATTCCCAAATTTGAAGTGGTTGATCATAGTTGACAGATAACCCTTAACATGGATTAGGTCGGGGTTCTTCATCTCTTTTTTAAGTAATAGAGGCTTAGTTGCAGTACCGGACACAGCCTATGGACAAAGGTGGCGCTGTTTCTGGGAAAATGTGTAAAAAAAAAAAATACAAAAACTTCTAATGAAACCTTTTGATACTTCTACTGCACTTTACGAGGAGACAGAAATGCCAACACTGCCTTTAATTGTAAAACAGAGAAGTGTCTGAAGTGCTAAATCAATGACATGTCCTCTGTTCCTCGTTAATCTGACTGCTCCGTCCGCTGATATATGTGGAAGTGGGTGTATTGCCTTAGGATTTGCTGAATAAATCTTCTTCTAAACTTTCAGTTTATCTTTGTTAGAAGAGTTTGATTGCAGTTGTAATGAACTGGAGAGCTTGCCCGCCACCATCGGATACCTGCACAGCCTGCGCACCATGGCCGTGGATGAGAATTTCCTGACAGAGCTTCCTCGGGAGGTGAGGACCGAAGCCTGTTTTATAGAATAAAGTGGACAGTAGCCACCTGAATACTAAATTTATAAAAATAAATTAGAATGATTAGTAAATAGTGTGTGTTTTTGAAATTTTTTTATATAAAAATGAAAAAAAAAATTAAAAAAATATATATTAACCCCTTACCGCCGGAGCCAGTTTTGGCCTCTCTGACACAGCCCCATTTTTTAAATCTGTCATGTGTCACTTTATGTGAGAATAACTTTTTGACACTTTAACCTATCCATGTGATTCAGAGATTGTTTTCTCGTGACACATTATACTTTAAGATAGTAAGAAATTTTGGTCCAAAAAAATGTTTGTTTATTTGTGAGAAATATCAAAAAATCGTGAAAAATTTGAAAATTTACCAATTTTAAACTTCAAAAATTTCTGCATGTAAGACAGATAGTTATTCCACTCAAAATAGTTTATAACTAGCACCTACCCTATGTCTGCTGTAGTTTGGCATCATTTTTTAAATGTCGTTTTTTTTTTTTTTACGACATTAGGAGGCTTAGAAATTTAGTAGTAATTTTCAAATTTTCAACAAAATTTGCAATATTTATTTTTTAGGAACCAGTCCAGTTCTAACGTGACTTTGATTGACCTGTATGTTAGATACCCCCATAAATGACCTCACCTAAGAAACTACACCCCTTAAAGTATTCAAAACCGCATTTAGGTAGTTTATTAATCCATTAGGTGTTTCACAGCAATTAAAGCAAAGTGGAAGTGAAATTTCAAAATTTAACTTTTTTGCAGATTTTCAATTTTTATACATTGTTCACAAGAATACGGTAAATGTGACAGGGAAATACAACTTAATATTGATTCCCCAGATTCTGCCGTTTTCCAGAGATATACCATTTGTGGCCCTAGTGCACTATTTGGCTCAACCACAAGCCTCAGAATAGGAGGAGCACCTACTTGACTCTGGGGTCTCATTTGCATTACAATTTTATTTAGGGGCCATTTCAGGTTTGCAGGCACCCTAAGGGGCTAAAACTTAATGAACTCCCCTAAAAATACCCCATATTGGAGACTACACCCCTTACGGAATATATCCAGAGGTGTAGTGAGTATATCGACCCCACAGGTGTGTAACAAAAATTTTTAGCGTTAGGCTGTGAAAATTTTAAAAACATTTTTTTTCCAATAATCTGCAATTTTAGCTGAAAATGTTTAATTTTTACAAGGAATCCTTGTAAAAAAAGCACCCAAAACCTTGTTACGCAATTTCTTACCAAGTTACGGCAATACCCACATGTGGGTGTAAAAATGCTGTTTGGGCGCATGGCAGGGCGTATAAGGGAGGGAGCGCTATTTGCTTTTGGAACGCAGATTTGATGAGGCCATGTCACATTTACAAAGCCCTAAAGTACCAGAAACAGGTGAAACCTTCCAGAAGTCACCCCATTTTGGTATTCAGCAAAGCCTCATAGATCTATCTAGGGTGTTGATTGTACATTTTGGTTGCAGAGGTGTTACAATGTTTTGTTTTTTTTTGCATTGGGCTATGAAAATGAGGGAAAAACGCAATTCCGCCATTGTTTTTTGGGCTTCAATTTTACAGCGTTCACCGTGCAGTATATATGACAGGATATCTTGACTATGGGGGTCGGTACAATTGCAATGGTATAGATTTTATATAGTTTTTTTTTATGTTTTATTACTTTTACACAATATAAATAGGTCTATAAAAAAAAATTGCGTTTTTATGTTGTTCTGTTCTGACAGCCATAACGTTTTCAGTTTTCTGTATACGGAGCTGATTCTGGCTTGTTTTTTGTGGGATGAGTTGACGTTTTTATTAGTACCATTATGGGGGGCATATGCCGCTTTGATCACTTTTTATTAAGGTTTTTGTGAGGCATTTTGAACAAAATTACAGCATTCCTGGTAGTGTTTTTTATTTTTATTTTTAACAGAGGTCACTATGCAGTATAAATGACATACCAGCTTTACTCAGCAGGTCGATACGATTACAGCGATACACAATTTGTATATTTTTTTATGTTTTACTACTTTTACAGAATAAAAACACTTTTATTCAAAAAGGAAAGCGCATTTTTGCATCGTCATAGTCTGAGAACCATACGTTTTTTATTTTTCTGTGTACGGAGCTGTGTAGGGGCTTGTTTGTTGCGGGAAGAGTTGACGTTTTTATTGGTATTATTTTTGGGGGGACAAGTCTTTTTGATCAGTTTTAAATCCGTTTTTTGGAAGGCAGGTGAAGAAAATACTGCAATCCTAGTAGTGTTTTTTATTTTTATTTTTAACAGCGCTCACCGTGCAGTATCCATGACCAGTTAGATTTACTCTCTGGGTCGATATGATTACGGCGATACCCTATTTATATAGTTTTTTAAATTTTTAAGCACTTTAAAAAAAAAAAAGTGTTTTTATTGTGTTAAATAATATTTATGCATCGCTGTCTTCTGAGAGCCATAACTTTTTTATTTTTCTGTATACAAAGACATGTAAGGACTTTTTTTTTGTGGGATGAACTGAAGTTTTAATTGGTATAACTTTGGCATTTATATGAGTTTTTGATCACTTTTTATTCCATTTTATGTGCTGCAGGATGAACAAAAATCGTAATTCAGTAACTGTTTTTTTTTACAGCGTTCATCATACAGGTTAATTAACGTGACATATTTATAGGCGGGTCGTTACGCATGCGGTGATACCAAATATGGGTACTTTATTTATTTTTTATCTTTTTGGGGGCGTTTGTAAAGGGGAAAAGGGCGGTGTATGTGTGTGTGTGTTTGTGTTTTACTTTTTTTTCACTTTTGACATTTATTTTTACTTTTTTTCACTTTTTCTTCTAACAGCAATCATCAGATTGTTGTTAGAAGGCAGACCAGTGCACAGTATTAGTACTGTGTACTGGTCGCCATGACAACGCCTGTCACCATGCCCACAATGCATTGCGGGCATGGTGACGTCACAGATGTCACACAGGCGATCGGTGCCGCATTACAGTCATAGTTGCCACCTTTTGAAAATGAAAAAGCAGGAGATATCAGTGGGCGGCGCGCGTAGCGCAAAAATTAGTGGGCGGCCAAAATTTGCATGGACACGCCCATCTCGATGGCATGCCACGCCCCTTCAAAAAGCCACACCCACTCCACCTAACTGCATAACGGCTTTGGAAGAAAGCCAGGTAGATGCCCTTATAGCCAGGTAGTAGCCCCCCATAACCAGGTAGTGCCCCTTACAGGCAGGTAGATGCCCCCTTGTAGCCAAATAGATGCCCTCTCTGTAGCCAGGTAGAGCCAAATTTGTAGCCAGGTAGATGCCCCCCTTTGTTAGCCAGGTAGATGCCCCCATTGTTAGCCAGGTAGATGCCCCCATTGTTTGCCAGGTAGTGCCCCCATTGTTGCCAGGTAGATGCCCCCATTGTTTGCCAGGTAGTGCCCCCTCTGTTGGCCAGGTAGATGCCCCCATTGTTTTCCAGGTAGTGCCCCCTCTGTTGCCAGGTAGATGCCCCCATTGCTTTCCAGGTAGTGCCCCCTCTGTTGCCAGGTAGATGCCCCCATTGTTAGCCAGGTAGTGCCCCCATTGTTAGCCAGGTAGTGTCCCCCTCTGTTGGCCAGGTAGTGTCCCCATCATTAGCCAGGTAGTGCCCCCATTGTTGCCAGGTAGTGCCCCCATTGTTAGCCAGGTAGTGCCCCCTCTGTTGCCAGGTAGACCCCCCATTGTAGCCAGGTAGTGCCCCCATTGTAGCCCGGTAGTACCTTCCCCCATTATAGTTAAGCCAGGGTTAGTGCTGTCCCCCATTATTAGACCAGGTAGTGCTTCCATTGTATGCCAGGTAGTGCCCCCATTGTAGCCAGGTAGTGCCCCCATTGTAGCAAGGTAGTGCCCCCCATTGTAGCCAGGTAGTGCCCCCATTGTTAGCCAGGTAGTGCCCCCTCTGTTGCCAGGTAGTGCCCCCTCTGTTGCCAGGTATGCCCCTATCTGTTAGCCAGGTAGTGCCCCCCATCTGTTGCCAGGTAGTGCCCCCTCTGTTGCCAGGTAGTGCCCCCCCCATTGTAGCCAGGTAGTACCCCCTTTAGTAGCCAGGTAGTGCCCCCTCTGTTGCCAGGTTGTTGCCCCCATTGTAGCATCCCTGGTCTTGCCCCCATTGTAGCCAGGTAGACCCCCCATTGTAGCCAGGTAGACCCCCCATTGTAGCCAGACAGTGCCCCCCTAAAACTAATAAAAATAATAAAATCCACTTACCTGACCAGGCTCCTGCAGAGCGGCCCGCTCCTGGACATCTCCTCAGCAGTGTCACAGGGGAGTGAGTGCAGCCGCGCATCACTTCCCCTGTGACGCTGACCTGTATGTACGGCGCACAGCGGCGCCGGACATACAGGGGGAGGAGGAGGAGCGATCCCTCTGCCTCCTCCCTGCTCAGTGAGGTCCGGCAGGTGAAGCGGGCGCAGCGCCCGCTTCACCTGCCTGTGGGAACGGACCGGCGGCGCCAGGTAGCACACCAGCGCTACTCCGGCGCCGCGGTCATTTAAAGGACCAGGCGGCGGGAGGAATGCCAACTCCCCCGGGAGGGCGGGGGGGGGACCCCAAATAGCGGGACCCCCCCGCCAAAAACGGGAGAGTTGGCATGTATGACTACAGTGCGGCAGCCGACGGGAGCAGGCAGGAGGAGCTCACTCCTCCTGCCTGCGGCTTTATCATCGCAGCCATGACAGGCTGCGGTAATAAAGCGTTAATCACCCGCGGCCGGAGCTCACTCCGGCCGGGGGTGATACGGCATGCGGCCAGTGTAATTTACCGCTGGTCCCATGTTGCCAGGGCGTATGGATACGTCCATTTGCGGGAAGTCACTTCCCGCTAGGGCGTATCCATACGCCCGATGTTGGGAAGGGGTTAATGTAACAAATTGCGGGCAAGTACATACCAATGCCCCCGGTCATACTAACCAGAGCATTGTTGAATACTGGTTGGTTGATGTTTATATTCCATAAAGGAGTCCTCCAGGACTTTAAGGGCGACATGTTTGAAAATTGGCGTCGCCGCAGCAGTTTTTAGGCGCATTTAATCAGTGTAAAGTGCGCCTGAAAGTACGATCCTTTCAAAAATCTGGCATCTGTTATACCTTGCATAGTAAACTCTGGGTGACATGTATGAACGGGGCTGCGCCAGAAGTCTGGCGTCTTTTCAGCCCAACATCTAGCGCAGTCCCATACGCTGTAGAGTAAAATCCCCGTCACGCCAATATCAGGCGCATTACACAGCGCCCGCGGCACTTTGTAATGCGCCTGAGATCGGGGGCGTCCTGGAGGCGTCGCACTTTAACCGTACAGAGCTATAGACTTATAGCTTCAGTACAGCAATCCAGGCGCATTACTACTGGAATAGGTAGAGCACTTTCAAAGTGGTTTACCTGAGCCAGAATTGACATTTATGCACTAGAATACGCCTGATTTATGACCCGCGGTAGAACAGGTTCATGGATTCAGGCGCATTCTACACTACTAATGTGTGCAAAAAAATTGGTGTCTTAACGGCAAAAATCATATATGTCGCCCTTTATGCGCCTAAAAAAAAGGCGCTTTGTGAAATGTAGGCGCCTAGCGTATCATTACTAGTGTATGTAATGCACATCAATAGGCACATTGCGTTATGGAGGCGCACAGTGTGTCATCGCTACTATATTTAATGCGCCTTTTTAGGCGCATTACAATGGGTTGTGACCGGCGTAAAATGCACCTAGTTTTGGTGTACAACAGTTCATTTACATCGAGAATATGACGTCAAATTTTTTTGGCCGCAAAATACACCAAAACTGTGGCGCATTCGGGACATGTCCTAAGTGTGCGACCCATTTTCGTTTTTTACATCCTCGCCTTTTAAGCCCCATTACTGTTTTACGTTTCTGTCAATATACGTATATTAGGGCTTGTTTTTTGCAAGACAATTTGTATTTTTTAAGTCACCATATAATGTATTGGGGAGCCAAGAAAACATTCTTTGTGGGGTAGAACTGAAAAAAATTTAATTTTTGGACGGGAGAAGTGTTTTCACTTTATTTGGCAAAATGAATTATGTTCTCTTTGATCTGACGGTCGGTACGATTCTGGCGATATCAAAATTCTTTTTTTTTATGTTGTACTACTTTTAAAAAAAAAAATTTTAAACTTAGGGCAACATCAATGAACACGCCTGCGTCATTATTTCTTTCTGGTGTATCTTGCACCAAAAAAATGTTGCCCTGTTCTATAGAATAGTCGTACGCCCAAACTTGTCTCAGTCTGCACCGGACACGACACTTTTGAATGTGCAAAGACTGCACCAAAGTCTGGTGCGAAACTGCCATACAAAGTTTGGCGCATAACACTTTCATTCATACAGTCGTATTATACACTCCTCTGTATCCATCTATTTAGAACCGCTGTGTCGGCGCCAAATTACATAGATGTTGCCCTTGTTTATTTTATTTTTTTTAAACTTGTCTTTACGTTGCCATTTTCGGAGACCAGTTTACAGTGGATGTGGCTTTTTTATATTTATTTTTAAAAACTTTTTTCACTTTTTTTACAGTCATTTTAAGTCTTCATTGGAGACTTGAACATGTGATCGCTGAATCGCTTGTACTATATACTGCAGTACTGATGTACTATAGTTTATAGTGATTTCATTGATCTCCTATTACCTCCGGTAGTACAATGATGGCAGGCCTGGAGGCCTTTATTAGGCCTACAGCTGGCATGACAAGTGAATGGCATCAAGGGGAGAACAGCAGCGCTCCCTGATGGTTTAGATGCCACGATTGCACTGACTGCAGCATCTAAGTAGTAAAAAAGCCAGGATTGGAGTTACTCCTGCCTGCTGGCGGCAGTTGTAGGCTGTATTTAGCCCCCTACCGACAAGTGACATATGAGTATGTCATCATGCCAGTAAGGGGCTATAGAGTGGGCTCACATGCTGAGTCTGCTCTATAGACGGCAGGAGGTAACAGAACTGCCATCTTGGTACAACCTTCTGCATTATTTATATAACTAATACAGAAGGGTGTACAAGTGCTCAAACCCCCTAATGGTATGTTCACACAGCATATCCTACGGCGCGTACTGTGCGCCCAAAAAAAGAAGTGACATGTCGTACTGTGCAAGTAATAGGAGGGCGGGGCGTATCGCTGTTGAAAGTACACACTGGCCAGCGCGTACTTTCAACAGCAGGCATATTGCAGCGCAGGTGCACACAGGTACGTGCCGCAATACGCCGTGTGAACATACCCTAATGGTCAAGTACCTTAGGGGGGCTGTATCATAGAAAAAAACAAAAATAACCTGTAAAAGGGTAAAAAGTAATAAAAAACATCAAAAGTTCAAATCACTCCCATTTTGTCATTTTACAAGTAAAAAAAGTTAAAAAAAAAAAAAAACTCAGAAAGTTGCACACAACTGGTATTGCTGCATCTATAAAAGTCCGAAACGCCAAAATTGTGGCTTTTTGGTCATTTCACCTCCCAAAAAAATTACAGTGCAAACTGACCAAAAAGTTACATTTATCCCAGAATGGCAACAAAAAAAGTTATTGGTTGCAGAAAACTGCGCCACAGCGCAAATTTCAGAAATAGAATTTTTTTTTATTTTTAAAATACAAACAATAAACGGAAACCCAATAAACGGAAACCCTACGTATTTGGCTTATTTTGCGCATACCTACTTTGAGGACAGGGTCTGATAGTCCAGTAGCTGCAGATACATCCATGGCAGCCAATGGCCACAGAAGTTTCCTGGTAAAACAGTGATATCACCAGCCATTGGCCACTGCATAAGTGTAACCCCAGCCTTAGATCTTCATGGATTTGGAGCCTCTGGGTATAAACAATGGAGCCCCTTTATTTTGGCATTTGCGGCAGAATTTTTGCCGCAATTTGCACCAAAACACTGCATTACATGCTTTACATTACATTTATTATGTTATAGATAGTTTCAAGACACTTCTGCACCTCGTCTAGTAAAAGGGGGGCACCTCGTAAAAGGGGAGTGGTCTTATGGAAATGGGTGTGGTTTAACATGCAAATCTGTGCAACATTTTGCCACAATTATTGGCATAAAGTCAGCCCACTAATAGAAGGGGTAAGCTTAGATTACATTGGAGAAACATGCGCCAGATTTATCAACACTATGATACATGCGGGGCATTGTAAGACTGTCTAGTACAAGTTTACACTTAGGGTTACATGTATGAACGGGGCTGCGCTTTGAGCCAAAATCCTGTCCTAGTCCTGTCCCATAGATGTATGAACTGTCCTATGTCAGAATCTGCCGTCTGCTGCTCCAGACCCGACACTTTTGTATGCGCCAATTCTAAAGGGGGCGTGTCCCGTCAGATTTGTATGAAGCGCTACATTTATGAATGTGTCACAACAAAATGTGGTGCAAACCTGTTGGACCAATCCTTCCCAATGTCATAGTGGGGAGACTGAGACAAATTTTGGCGCAGACACTTTTTGCATTACTTTTTCGGCGCGTACATGTGTCTCGCAACGGCACACAGTTATAAAGTGCTGTGAGACACTTTCATCCATACTGACGAATACTGCATTAACTTACAGAGAAGTAGGACTGTCAAGACGGCGCCACTGTATCCTTAAGTACAGGCAGTCCCCGGGTTACAAACGAAATAGGGACTGTAGGTTTGTTCTTAAGCTGAATTTGTCAGAACAAGTATATTTATTAAATGTGCAGGTAACTCCAGCACAAAAGGTTTTTTTTTCTTTAGTTTTGTTTTAATTCAAGAAAAAGCTTTATTGGTGAAAAAGATAACATGAAAATGCAAGCTTGAGGTACAGTCCGAGACATGCGGACACAAAAATTTGTAGTAAGAAGAAAGTCAACAATGCAAACATGACCACAGGAATGCAAAATCGTAGATACAGGAAATGTACAGATCTTAATGATTATAATCACGATCAGCAAGCTAGAACTAATCCTTCAGTCTGATATAAACCAAAGATTAAACTAAGCGTAAAGAGGGCATCTTAGAGACCCTTATAACAAAAACACCTGTACCAGTATCGAACAAGGACACTACAAAGACAAACCAAGCATGCTTTCAGACGGTGCACTGAGTTAAACCGTTTACATGACACGCCAGCAACAAAAAACAAAAAAAAAAAAAAAAAAAGGAGGAAAAGAGAGAAACGGGGGAGGGGTTATGATTATAACCCCCGCGGGTGTTGATCAGGAGGTGATAGAAAGGAAGAGGGGGGAATTCTGAAAGAGCGACCACAGCTGGATAGTGCAGGGAAGGGTTTGTTTTGCTGTCTGTGCCCGTTAAGAAGATTTCACCTCATTTTCACCTTCTGTGCTGCTGTGGCATGCTGGAACTTGTCATTCCATAGCTACTATCTACTGTGGAATATGGAACTACAAGTGCCAGCATGCCTCATAAGTCTCCGTTTGTAACTAGGGGAACGGTATAAGTTGGGGATTGCCTGTATATGTAACCACTGTATACAGTCCTCTGTGAGCTACAAAGCCTGGACTATAGACTGATACATTATAGGAACTTCCCAAAACATCTCTATACATAAAGTAAATGTGTTCCCGTTCGTTGACAACTAGCAGAGATCTTAAAAATAAAAAAGAATTGAAACTGTATTATCCTTTTTTTGACATTAGATTGGCAATTGCAAGAATGTCACAGTAATGTCTCTTCGGTCGAACAAACTGGAGTTTCTCCCTGAAGAAATTGGCCAGATGCAGAAACTGCGAGTGCTGAACTTAAGCGATAACAGGTACAGTATTATCCCGGTCATTGAATAGCGCACAAGGGAAATTATATTGTGATCATGAAGGACCCTGACATCTGAGAGGTGATCATCCAATCATAAGGACCCTGACATCTGAGAGGTGATTATCCAATCATGAAGGACCCTGAATTGAGAGGGAATCATCCAATCATGAAGGACCCTGACATCTGACGAGTGATCTACAATCTAAGGACCTGACATCTGAGAGTTGATCACCATTCATTGAGGACCCTGAAAATCTGAGAGGTGATCATCCAATCATGAAGGACCCTGACATCTGAGAGGTGATCATCCAATCATGAAGGACCCTGACATCTGAGAGGTGATCATCCAATCATGAAGGACCCTGACATCTGAGAGGTGATCATCCAATCATGAAGGACCCTGACATCTGAGAGGTAATCAACCAATAATTAATGAACCTGACATCTGAGAGGTGATCATCCGATCATGAAGGACCCTGACATCTGAGAGGCGATCATCCTGAGATCTCATATTTAAGCTTATTACTGAAACCCAGAAATTAACCTCTCAATTTAGGGACAGACACAGACAAAGAAGGGCCCCCGAGCAAGAGCAGCATATGGGCCCCTTTATGTAGATCACTACCTTATCGCTCTGTAACAAAGTGTGAGCTCTGGAATTCATTGGCTCAGGCTCTCATGTGCAATCCAATGGAGAGAAGGAAGATGCTTGCTGGTTTTTAAGTGACATTAGACCCTTCTACTTATTGCCCCCCAGGATGCACCAACTATGTCGGCCATTGCCTTAATTCCTGTCCCCAATCCACTGTCATTGCATACTCATACCTGCCAACCCTCCCGTTTCTTCAGGGAGCCTCCCACAAACTGTGATGCAACCCCTGCCCTGAAAATAAACATTATCAGTTGTAGGCATTCCCATTCAAATTGGGAATTCCTAGGGTGCAGCTAAATCTACGAAAATCCAAAGAAGTCCCAACCTCCTAAAACATAACTTTTAATAAGGAATATAAAATACGTAACAAATAGACCCATGCTCATAGGGACTCAATTCCAATACAATACAATAGACAGGTATACACAAGAGAGAAACATGCGTGATACGGACGTCAGCATAAAAATCCTCCTTTATTAGAATCCAAAAAGTACAAAAACGAGCAACGTTTCGGCTCCAAACAGTGAGCCTTTGTCAAGCCTCACTGACGTCCATGTTTCTGGAGATTATGTGGCGAGTATTGGGCTAACTTGCCTTGGACGGTCTGTTGCATTACCTCCCTGATATTGTCATATGAGGACTTCGGTGCTGACCCAACAACAACAATTTTTTGAACATTAGGTATACACAAGAGAGTCAGTATACATTGCAGACAGAGATGTATACCCTATTGTGTCCCTTTGACTAAACCACCCTAAACAGACCCTTAGTGGGGTATTTGGCCCTGCACAACTAGGAACCCCTAAATAACTGTCCCTAAACACAATTGTCTTTGTATAGGGTAACGGACGGTTTTCTACTTCATGGTCAAGTGTTAAACAACAGTAAAGAGTAAAAAACCTCTTTCTCAATATATGCCACCTCAACAATAATTATAGTTAGCGTATAACATAAAAAATTGGCAACAGATTCTCTTTAAAGGAGACGTACCAAAAACATGGCCAAAAGAGAATTCTGATAACATTGCTCTAATTTCCAGTGCAGCGTCGCCAAACTTGTGTAGTTCATGTTTACACATGGTTCACATGTTTTCTGTTCAGTAGAGCTTTTTTTTCACCTTCTTCTAGAAGTTCTCCTTTAAAGAAACCAAACTAGGAGGAACAGCCCAAGGTCTCAAACATCTCATCTCTATTCAAATCAGAAGGGAACATGATGTCATCAGAGTCTCTCAGTAGTGCAGCCTCAGGCTTCGGCCCTGTAGCTTTAGGGGATCATATCTCAGCCTAGAAGTAGGATATTAGAGAACTGTTTTCACCCGTCTGATGTACATTAGAGCTGTTTTTTCACTTTATTCTAGTAGGAATCCTTCAAATGAACCAAACTAGGGGTAGCCTGATGTCTTCTAAATTCTCATCTGTATTCTCGTTATACCAAACTGCAGTTATCAGCAGGAACCATTCCCTGGCATCCACCTAACCCAGAATTTAGAGAGTGATTCCTAGGAGGACTATAACTAGAATTCATAGAACTCCATAGCAAAATGAGTTGGGCCCCCACCACCCAATGACAGAAAACTGAAACATCAGAGGGAGTCATACTTACCCAATACTTTCAGGAGGCTCCCACACACAGAATGCCAAAGGGGTGGGGATTACACAAACCTTCCCACAAAGAGTGGCTGCTTCCAGGCAAATCAAGGAAATTTCCTTGGGTGGTGCTATAATCTTCTGGAATTGTAGATTTTCTCCCTAACAACCGCCCGGTGACTATAGACGGCGGGCGGTGAAGTTTAACGGCTCCGTTCCTAGAGCAGTCTTTGTAAGCACCAGTGAGCAGAGGAAGCCTCCAATCCCCATCGCTTAACCGTTTGATTGCTGCAGTCCGTGACTGCAACATAACCAATGGGCATTCCCCTGCTCCATCGGGTGATCAGGACTCTTGGTTACTATATGGAGCCCGGGGAACATCTGTACAGTCAGGCCTGGTGACCAAGAGAAGCTGCAGGGCTAACTGTATAGTAAGCCTGCAGTCAGGGCACACTGTATGTTGCCCTGACTGCTGCCTGTGTCATGTATGATTATACCAATATAAATTGTAAAATTTTTATCCCTTCATGGGATAAAAAAAAAGTAAAAAAGCAAAAAAGTGTAGAAAAACATAAATAAAATAATAATAGATATTTAATAAAAAATGATTGTGCATACACTACACACATCAAAAAACTACATATATTAGGTATCCACATGACCGTAATAACCTGTACAATTAATATAAAAAGGCTATTAAGTGAGAAATGTCAATGGTGTAAAAATAAATATTAAAAGATAAAATATTTAATAAAAAATTCTGCAGTAATTTATAAGTAAACTCAAACTTTTCCCCCCCAAAAAGTACAACTTCTCCCACATAAAGCAAGTCCTCATACAATTGTGTCATTGAAAAATTGAAAAAGTTAAACATTTTGCTGGTCATTAAGGCCTTTTCAGGCCTGGGGCTTGAAAGGTTAAGGGTTAGCAAGTATGGTGTAAGTGGTAATAATTAAAGGTATAACTAATAACGCCATATGTCAGAGAACTCGCAAAAAGCCAGCAGCTTGTTATTGCTTTCTAAGGGGCCGTTTACACGGCACATAGCAAATACCAATCGAATTATCTGACTGGTATTTGCTCTGTTTTGGGGGCGGATTTTCTCCGTGGTTTGCAGATACGAGCTGTCCCCTTCACATTGACAGGTTCATGTTCCGCCCGAAAACCGGGCGGAAGAATGAACATGTTCTATGTTTTTCGAACCACCGGCAGTGTAAGAAACCACCCGGCTGAAAAACCTATGCAATGGGGACCACTGCAGATTTTCTATAGAGGTCCGTGATAAAGTTTGACAGACGGTTTACAGACGGCTTTCAAAACCGAAAACCGTCTGTAAAAGCACCTGAAAAACCGGCCATGAGGACAAGCCCTAAAAGGTTATTTGCACCTGAGTAGGTCCTCCCAGCTTCTGGGCCCCATAGAAGTTGCTGCAGCTATAGTTACGCCTATGGTGGGTCCATCAGATGCCGTATTAGAGCTATCCTCCTCTGGAAGCACTGTATCTAGATGAGGCTATGGGAACATGGTGCAACATCTACAGACGATTATTAAAGACTATATAGTTACATAGTAAGAACGGTTGAAAAAAGACCCGTGTCCATCAAGTTCAACCAAGGGTGGTGAAAATTTGGGTGAAGGGAGGGAGACAAGGACATTAAGCCCAGCCTCCCCACTGGTGCATGCCTTGAAACTCACAAGGCAAGAACCAATCTGCTCCAGGGAAGACCCCATCTCTGACCCAGAGCCCCCACCAGCCCGGATCCAGAATGTTACATAGCTACGTATGCATTAATATTCTTTAGTTCCAGGTAGTTATCTAAGCCTTTCCTGAATCCCTCACCTGTTCCTGCTGTGACCAGCTCCTCTGGCGGCTACTCAACAGATTTACAGTTCTTACAGTGAAGAACGCTTTTCTCATCTGGAGATTGAATCCTTTTTCATCGAGGGAATGTCCCCTTGTCTTTTGAGGGGGCTTTACATGAAATAATTTTTCCCCATACTTTTTGTAGGGGCCATTTATATATTTATATAAATTAATCATGTCTCCCCGGAGCCGTCTTTTCTCAAGACTAAATAACTTTAATTCTCCTAACCTCTCCTCATAAAGTGCCACCCCTGTGCTGCCCCTTCATGCTTGGTTGTGGAGATTGCATGACCTATACTTGATTATCTGCAGACACGGCCAAATCTAGTAAATAGTTGGGGTCTTCACAATCGTGTATTGTATCTATAGTATTGTTTCTGGAGGTTCCCAACTCTGGAGACAGTGACCATGGGAGCAGAAATAGTCCTGATCTTCTTGTCAATCAAAACATTACTATCTTCCACACGTAAGGCCGTGTTCACACGGCTTATTCAAGCCGTAATTGCGAGCCGGATTGCGCTCGCAATTCCGGCTTGAATAAGGGGCGGGGCCCGCCGGCCCTATAGACTTGCTTTATCCCCGGCGCGTATTGCGCCTGGATAAAGTGCATGGGCACTTTCTCCCCCCGCGGCGGATTCGCCGAGCGGGGAGGAGCGACGGAATCCATGTTCTCTATGAGAACTGTGGATTACCGTAATGACTGCAACGGTTTGGGGCCTTTCTCAGCGCAAATCCGGCGGCAGTCCCGGCCCCAAATCCGCGGCAAAAAATAAGCCGTGTAAAGGCCCCTAAGTATTCGTGGGATCAAGAGACAAAGACCCCACTAGCTGCCCGTATTATGGACTTTAGGTGGTGCGCCCCTTTAAACCTGATATTTATTGCCTTTTTTTGGATTGCTCCCACCTTGAAGCAGTAGAGCGTGAAGCATCATCTGTAAGAGCGGCTTCTATTAGAGGAAACAATCAATGGGAACACAAGTCACATATGTGCTTCAATTAATATTTATCAGACCCCGCACTGTATATAAAATCTGAAGTAATTAGGGCTGAGGAAATTTGTATTAACCCAAAACCCCCCACTTACTTTTCGCCCCCACTTTGCTTTATAGCAAACAAACAAGTACAACATCATCATTACTGTTGTGGTTCGGATATGAGTCAATCTCATATTCAAGCCAATATAAGCAATTTGATTTGGAATAGGTCAAACGGAATTGTGGCGAAAATTTGACAATAAAATAAAACATAACCCTAAATTGAGGTAAGGGTTGTTATGGGGTTTTCAGAATTAAAGAGGTTGTCTCACCAAGCCATTTCATAGAGACAGCTTCAGACTCACACTTCCTGGTCAGGCTGTGGGTGGGTCTATAGCAGTGATTCACAATCGGTCTGCATTTTTAGCTGAGTGTTACAGTGACATGATGGGGAGGTGTGTAATTGTAGTGACAAAGTCAGAGTTTAGGGTCCTCTACACGGCAAACAAATTTGTCAGTTTTTTACACCGATTGGGGGTTTTTGGGAAAAAATGACTGTAAAACATCCCCCAGACTCAATTTAAAACCAAGTTGTAGTCCACACAAGGTCAGATTTCAAAACCACCGTTTTACAAAAAAACTTGGAAAAAATTTTTCAATCTTCTGCCCCCTTTTTTGGGAAAAAAAAATGTCCCCAAAAATTTATTTTGATCCGCATCCTAGACCCTATAGAGATGATGGGATTGGTCTTCTGACTTTAAATCCGGCAGAAAAAAATGACCTAAAATTCACATTGAAAACTGAAAATCAAAATACTCCTAAATTTGTTTTTTGGATTCGAATGAATGAGTTTTTTTATGTTTTGGTGTGGAAAGTCCCTAGGGTTGTTACCAGACAGGATTTTGGTAATTTTTTAGCGATTCAGTATTTAAATCCAAAAAAAAATGACGTTGCCTGTGCTGTGAGCCCTCACAGAAAATTGGCGGGTTTTACACAGATGGAATTTTTACTGGGTTTTGTAGAGGGGGGATTTTAAAGGAAAGTCATTTTTCAGGCGCTCGTACCATGAGTAATGACAGTCTATGGGCCTGTGGACTGCCGGCCCTCCCCACGCGCGGCAGTACACGCCGATCGGTGCGAGCTCCCGAACACCCGGCGTAATTGCGGGGCGTATGTAGCCCGCAGTTAAGAGTGTAAAACTACCCTTAGCTTTCCCAAAAGGACATCAGTGTTTTTGGAGAGAAAAAAAAAAAAGGGAAACCCCTTGATTTAAAGTATTTAATGTTACAGTATAAAAAAACCCTTAAAAATATAAAATTATAAATATTACCCCAAAGGGCAAGGCCCCTAAAAAGGGGCGACCCTGTACACGTACCTCTCCCTATAAATAGGAGACCCTAGTGATCCCTCAAAAGGATGGAAAAATAGATGTTAATTCCATCAATGGTAGATTGAAAACAAAGATTTATTACAAATTGGAAATAATGATTAATAGCAAAAATTGTTTAATATAAATTTGAAAGTAATGATTGACTACATTTCCAGTTGATTACCATAAATTTAAAAAAAATGATTGACTAAATTTCCAAGACAAGAGATAAAGTTTATCACCTTAATTGAAAACCCCAAAGATTACTAAATTTCTGACGCGTTTCTCCTTTTGATAAATAAGGTTCATCAGGGAACACATTTAATAAATATTCATTGCCCTCTAAATAGCCGATGAGACAATAAACTTTAGGATGATCACTACACTAAAATGAAAATTTTTATTGAAAATTTATTGAAAATTGAAAAAGAAAGGCCCCGTTCACAGGCGGGTTTTGGCGCGGGTTTGCCCCGGTCTCACCCCGGTTGCGGCCGAAAACCTCGTCGGGCCTCGCCCCAACTCGGTCTTCCCGACGCGGGTTTGCGGCGCGGGGGTGGGGTGGTTCGGCCGGGAGGGGCGTGGTTTGGGGGTGGCTTCGCGAGGGTTTGCCCCCTACAAATTAAAAGCAGGGGGGAAACCCCGGGGTGAGCCGGTCCCCAGCCCCGCACCACCCCCGGCGCAACCCCCGGCGATGCCCGGGCCCCGCGCAGAGCCCTTGTCAGGAAATTTAAGGAGAGTTCTTCCCGCCCCGGGGGTTTGGCCGCGGCCCCCGAGCGCGGCCAACCCCCGAAGTGTGAATATTAAGCGGTTCCCTAGGAAAACATGTTTAAAATAGGGCGAAATTTTGCCCCGGGGATGGCCACGGAAAAACCCCTCGGAACCCGGGCCAAAACCCCCGGCCAAATCCGCGTTTTTGAACGGGGCCCAAAAGTGACTAAACATGATTAGAAAAGTAAATAACCATGATGAAGAAAGCGAAGATGATTAAACATGATTAGAACAGTCATAATAAAAAAAGTGCATTGATCACAAAGGGGTTTGTACATGATAATACGTGCCAAATATCAATGTAGGTAAATGCACACAATACCCAACACGGAAATAGTGGTACTAACAGCAAGTGTCCGAGCTGTATAGGAACAAGTACTCCGTGTGTGAGTATGAAGTGAGTAAATATAAGATCCCGTTAAAAAACCATGGTTCCTCGAAAAAGTCCAGAGTACAGGCAAGCATTTCAGTGTAAACGGCTATTTTAAAGTTGGGATTTCACGTGAAGCGTCGTCCCGTATAAATGTGGCACAAAACATTTGTACATTAGGCCCCAGTTCGATATAGGCCATGGACCCCTGGCCACTTGTTTGTTTCTGGGTCCTGGTCTAATTCCTATTCACAAAAACTGTTAGTACAACCCTATTATGCTAAGTGCTCACGAGTTTGCACCTCTCTTTCTGTACCATCTCTGTACTCTAGATAATAGGGAACTCCCAAATAGGAATACAGAATGCACTAACATTCAAGTGCCCTAATGGGACTGGCCATTCATGTATGTACATTATAAGATTCTCTGCTTCTATTATAAGGTACCATGCGGAAAGTTTGGGCACCATCTTGGAGGGACTATAGATGCCATTTGCTGGTGCCAGGGCCGTTTCTAGGCTAAATTTCACTCAGGGCGAGGTGAAGAAATTTCACCCCACTCCTCCCCCGTAACATATGGCGCCACATTGCATCACCATAAACCAAAGCCAAAATATACACAAAGCTTTACCTCAATGTGCTACGTATAAAACTACTAAATAATAGTAATACACTTACCAAATCACACTGCTGCACGAAACCAGAATCCCAAGACCACTAAGACCACATATCACCAACACACAGTGACCGAATAATACCACCACACCCTGACCACACGACACCACCATATCGTGACCGCATAAGACAAACTGACCACTACTGAGTATAAACCATTATACTACAACCTATATTACCGGAGTACAGTGACCATACAGTGGTGGATACCCGCTGTACACAGGCTCTGCAGACATATAAATGGTTACAGTAAAGTTACTGTATATCTAGTGAGTCACAGGAGACATCTCTGAAGAGTTGTTCTCTTTCTCTTTTCTTCTTTCCATCTGTCCCAGATGCCATGAAGACTACTCCCGACTCTTCACTGTAGAATATACAAAACAAATATCTTAAGACTCCTCAATTTATCAGCACTTCTCTACCAATTCCTATCTCTATACAAACTCCCCATCTTTACACTCATATGGTAGCCATGTAATATGCCCCCCTGTAGCCAGGTAGTAGCTCCCTGGAGCCAGTTGATGCCCCCTTGTAGCCAGTGATGCCCCCGTAGCCAGGATGCCCCCCTGTAGCCAGTAGATGTCCCTGTAGCCAGTGATGCCCCCCTTGTAGCCAGTAATGCCCTTGTAGCCAGTGATGCCCCCGAAGCCAGTAGATGCCCCTGTAGCCAGTAGATGCCCTTGTAGCCAGTAGATGCCCCCCGTAGCCAGTAGATGCCCCTGTAACCAGTGATGCCCCCCTGTAGCCAGTAGATGCCCCCTGTAGCCAGTAAATGCCCCCCTGTAGCCAGTGATGCCCCCCTGTAGCCGGTAGATGCCCCCTGTAGCCAGTAGATGCCCCCCCTGTAGCCAGCAGATTCCCCGCTGTAACCTGTAAATTAGTCCCCGGCGCCGCCGCTATCCGCCGCCGCCGCCGATCGTTAGGGTCCTAAGCCGCTACCAGTCGCTAAGCTATCGGCTTAGCGGCTTAGGACCTTGGCGACGGCCAGCGGTGGCGGGACTAAACTGTATGTGCGTCCGCCGGCCCACACATAAAAGTTAGATGCTTCAGGGGAAAGCAGAGAGCTCGCGGAGTAATCTGTGCCGCAGGCAGGATGCGGTTTCTGTGTGCGCCGGAGTGCACGGGCGGTGTGCGCGTCATCACGCTCCCCGCGCGCGGCCTGGTGACGTCACAAAGCTGAAAGAAAAGACCGGGGGGAGCAGACGGCCGCCCCACAGCGACAGCGGCAGGGAGCGAGTCAGGTGAGTGCTGTCAGTGTCTTACTTTTAATTAGCGCTATTCATGCGGGGGCTATTATCTATTGTTATATGTGCAGGGAGGGGGCTGTTATCTACTGTTATATGTGCAGGGAGGGGGCTGTTATCTTATTGTTATATGTGCGGGGGGGGGCTGTTATCTTTGTTTTATGTGCAGGGAGGGGGGGTGTTATCTATTGTTATATGTGCAGGGAGGGGGCTGTTATCTATTGTTATATGTGCGGGAGGGGGGGCTGTTATCTACTGTTTTTATGTGCAGGGGAGGGGGCTGTTTATCTATGTTATTATGTGCGGGAGGGGGGCTTTTTATCTATTGTTATATGTGCCGGGAGGGGGGCTATTATCTATTGTTATATGTGCGGGGAGGGGGGCTATTATCGATTTGTATATGTGCAGGGAGGGTGCTGTTATCTAGTGTTACCAGTGCGGGGAGGGGGGCTGTTATCTACTGTTATATGTGCAGGGAGGGGGGCTATTATCTATTGTTATATGTGCAGGGAGGGGGGGCTGTTTTCTAATGTTATAAGTGCGGGGAGGGGGGCTGTTTTCTATTGTTATATGTGCGGGAGGGGGGCTGTTATCTATTGTTATATGTGCAGGGGAGGGAGCTGTTATCTATTGTTATATGTGCAGGGAGGGGGGCTGTTATCTATTGTTATATGTGCAGGGAGGGATTGCTATTTTCTATTGTTATATGTGGCGGGGAGGGGGGCTGTTATCTTTTTGTTATATGTGCAGGGGAGGGGGGCTGTTATCTATTGTTATATGTGCAGGGAGGGGGGCTGTTATCTATTGTTATATGTGCGGGGAGGGGGGCTGTTATCTATTGTTATATGTGCGGGGAGGGGGGCTGTTATCTATTGTTATATGTGCGGGGAGGGGGGCTGTTATCTATTGTTATATATGCGGGGAGGGGGGCTGTTATCTAAATTTTTATGTGCAGGAGGGGGGCTATTATCTATTGTTATAATGTGCAGGGGAGGGGGCTATTATCTACTGTTATATGGCCAGGGAGGGGCTATTATCTCCTGTTATATGTGCAGGGAGGGGGGCTATTATCTACTGTTATATGTGCAGGGAGGGATGCTATTATCTACTGTTATATGTGCAGGGAGGGGCTATTATCTACTGTTATATTTGCAGGGGGGCCTATTATCTACTGTTACATGTGCAGGGAGGGGGGCTATTATCTACTGTTATATGTGCAGGGGGGGGGGCTATTATCTACTGGTTTATGTGCAGGGAGGGGGGCTATTATTCTACTGTTATATGTGCAGGGGGGGGGCTATTTTCTACTGTTATATGTTTTCAGGGGAGGGGCTATTATCTACTGTTACATGTGCGGGGAGGGGGCTATTATCTACTGTTATAAAGTGCAGGGAGGGGGCTATTATCTATTGTTTTAGTTTACAGGAGGGGGGCTATTATCTACTGTTATATGTGCAGGGAGGGGCTATTAATCTACTGTCATATGTGCAGGGAGGGGGCTATTATCTATTGTTATATGTGCAGGGAGGGGAGCTATTAACTACTGTTAATGTGCAGGGAGGGATGCTATTATCTTCTGCTATATGTGCAGAGGGGGCATATTATCTACTGTTATATGTGCAGGGGGGCCTATTATCTATTTTTATAGGTGCAGGGGAGGGGGGCTATTATCTACTGTTATATGTGCAGGGAGGGGGGCTATTATCTACTGTCATACAGTAAGGGCAGGGAGGGGGCTATTATCTACTGTTATATGTGCAGGAGGGGGGGCATTAAACTACTGTTATATGTGCAGGGAGGGGGGCTATTATCTATTGTTATATGTGCAGGGAGGGAGTGCTATTATCTACTGTCATATGTGCAGGGAGGGGGGCTATTATCTACTGTTATAAGTGAAGGGAGGGGGGCTATAATCTACTGTAATATGTGCAGGGATGGGGGGCTATTATCTACTTATTATCATGCAGGAGGAAACTATAATCTACCTACATATGTGCTGTGAGGCCCATAAGCTACCTTACATATGTGCTGCGAGGCCTAAATCTACCTTCATATGTGCTGTGAGGCCTTTAAGCTACATAAATATACACGTGCTGTGGGGCCTATAAGCTATCTATATACCTGCTGGGGGACCTAAACCTGCCCATATACCTGCTGGGGGACCTAAACCTGCCTATATACCTGCTGGGGGACCTAAACCTGCCTATATACCTGCTGGGGGACCTAAACCTGCCTATATACCGCTGGGGGACCTAACCTGCCTATTTTACCTGCTGGGGGATCCATAACTTGCCTATATACCTACTGGGGGATCCATAACTTGGGCCCATATACCTAATGGGGATCCATAACTTGCTATTATACCTACTGGGGGATCCATAACCTGCCCAATAATATGGGGGATCCAAACCTGCCCATATACCCGGTGGGGGATCCATAACCTGCCATATCCCTGCTGGGGGATCAATAACCTGCCATTTTACCTGCTGGGGATCCATAACCTGCCCATATACCTGCTGGGGGATCCATAACCTGCCTATATACCTGCTGGGGGACCTATAAACCTACACACCGACCTACTGGGAGATAATAAAGTATATAACCACCTACTGGGGGACGTATAACCTTACTGGGGGGGCCCTATTACCTTCACTGGGGGATCACATAATTTACTGCGTTGTGAAGTCGCTAACAGTCGTTAAGCCGGTTGTTAAGGCCTCAGCTCAAGTCAGTTGATAAGGCCCCGTTCACACGGCTTATTCACGGCGGATTTGTGCGCCGTATTGAGCCGCAAAAAATCCGCCGTGAATACGGGGCGGGACGGGGGGTGGGCCGGAGCCGGCGGGGGCGCCGCTCCCGGCCCCATAGCAATGCATTGTTTACGGCGCGTCCGCGCCGTAAATAATGTGCATGTCATTTCTCCCGCCCGACGGAAAATTTTCCGAGGGGGGGAGGGCGACGGATCCACTGTTTTTCTATGAGAGCAGTGGATTACCGTAATGACTCCGACGGATTGGCGCCGTATTGAAGCGCAAATCCGGCGCGGAATACGGCGCCAATCCGTCGGCAAATAAGCCGTGTGAACGGGGCCTTAGAGTTAGCAATCGACTCCGCGGACTCCAGTCGGTTGTTAAACCAGTTGTTAAGTCCTCAAGTCGATTGTTAAGACCTTAGCAATCGACTTCGGGGACTACTGTAAATGCCACCCCTGTAGCCAGTAAATGCCCCCCTGTAGCCAATAGATGCCCCTGTAGCCAGTGATGTCCCCCTGTAGCCAGTAGATGCCCCCCTGTAGCCAGTAGATGCCCCTGTAGCCCGTAATTCCCCATGTTGCCTGTAAATTCCCCCCTGTAGCCAGTGATGCCCCCCCCCCCCGTAGCCAATAGATGCCCCCCTGTAGCCAGTGATGCCCCCCTGTAGCCGGTGATGCCCCACTGTAGCCTGTAAATTCCCCCCCCCTGTAGCCAGTAGATGCCCCCCTGTAGCCAGTGATGCCCCCCCTGTAGCCAGTAGATGCCCCCGTAGCCAGTAGATGCCCCTGTAGCCAGTGATGCCCCCCTGTAGCCAGTAGATGCCCCCTGTAGCCAGTAGATGTCCCCCTTGTAGCCAGTAGATGTCCCCCTTGTAGCCAGTAGATGCCCCCTGTAGCTAGTACATGCCACCTGTAGCCACTAGATGCTCCCTGTAGCCACTAGATGCCCCCCTTGTAGCCAGTAGATGCCCCCCTGTAGCCCGTAGATGCCCCCCTGTAGCCAGTAGATGCCCCCTGTAGCCAGTAGATGATCCCTATAGCCAGTAGATGCCCCCTTTGTAGCCAGTAGATGCCCCCATATAGCCAGTAGATGCTCCCCTTGTAGCCAGTAGATGCCCGCCTGTAGCAGTAGATGCCCCTGTAGCCAGTAGATGCCCCCCTGTAGCCAGTAGATGCCCCCTGTGGGCAGTAGATGCCCTCTTTAGCCAGGAGATGTCCCCCTTGTAGCCAGTAGATTCCCCCCTTGTAGCCAGTAGATGACCCCCGGTAGCCAGTAGATGCCCCCTGTAGCCAGTAGATGCCCCCTGTAGCCAGTGATGCTCCCCCTGTAGCCAGTGATGCTCCCCGTAGCCAGTGATGCCCCCCTGTAGCCAGTAGATGCCCCTCTGTAGCCAGTAGATCCCCCCTGTAGCCAGTAGATGCCCCCTGTAGCCAGTAGATGCCCCCCTGTAGCCAGTAGATGCCCCTCTGTAGCCAGTGATATGCCCCCCCTGTAGCCAGTGATGCCCCCTGTAGCCAGTGATGCCCCTCTGTAGCCAGTAGATGTCCCCCTGTAGCCAGTAGATGCCCCCTGTAGCCAGTAGATGCCCCTGTAAGTAATTATAAAATAACAAAAAAGTACTTACCTCGGTCAGCGTGTCCCGATCCGGAGCTGCTGAGCGGTGTAAGCAGCGTGACGTCATCACGCTGCTTACACTGTCACGCAGCTCCCAGGGATCTCCTCAGCGGCAGAGCTGCCTCTGCCTCCGAGGGGACCCAGCGCCGCAGGGGGCGCGGTGAAAGCCATGCACCCCTTGCGACGCTGATACCGGGGAGGAGTCAGGATGGGAACGATCCGTCCCGCCTCTTCCCTGCAGTGGCATCTGCTGGCTCTGCGCGACTGTTATAAAACAGCCGCGCAGAGTCCGTGCAGGCAGGGTGTTTGGCCGCGGCGCCCCCCTCGGGTGAGCGGAGCCTCGGTGCCCCGGGCGGTCGCCCGCCCTGCCCGCCCCTAGGAACGGCCCTGGCTGGTGCCTACAACATGGCTGACATCAATAAAGCCAAAAAATGGCAGCATGTGTGGCAGGTTTACATGGGACATCATTAAAAGGATATTACTAGTGCATCTCAAAAAATTAGAATATCATTAAAAATTAAAGGGGTTCTCCAGGATTATCTTTTTATTTGTAATAGTGCTCACAAATGAATTAGGCTATGTTCACACAGTGTAATTGCGGGGACGTACTTCGCCCGCAATTACGCCATGTGCACGGGGGCGGGGGGGGGGGCCCGGCAGCCCGCCAGCCCCATAGACATTCATTATTCTCGCCGCGTATACGCTGTGAATAATTGACATGTCACTTTCTCCCCGCTCGCTGTATTGTGCGAGCGGGGAGAGGAGACGTTATCCATAGTTCTCTATGAGAACTATGGATTACCGTACTGACTGGGACGTATCTCGCACCGTATTTAGTGCAGTACGGTACGAAATACGGGGTGAGATACGTCCCATTTGAAGCCGTGTGCACATAGCCTTATAGTAAATAATAATAATAATAATCTTTATATAGCGCCAACATATTCCGCAGCACTTTACAAATTCAAGGGTAAACATACAGTCATTACACATTAAAAGTACTTACAGATGAGACACAAGGTGTGAGGACCCTGCTCGTGAGAGCTTACACTCGATTAGGGTGTATGGGTGAAACATACGGTAAGAAGTGCCAAGTTTACAATGGGCCGGCCATGTTTCATAAATAGGGGGTGGTTTACATGAAAAATGGATGAACCTGCCCCCCTGACAGTACATCTATATACAGATAAGTGCCTGTGAGTGCCCAAGTGCATGGGAGTGACAGATGTGTGTGATAGCAGTTAGGGATCTTGGTGGGCCAGACCGAGAAGATGTATTTTCAGGGCCCTCTTAAAACTGTGAGGGTTGTGAATGTGCCTGATCGCCCGCGGTAGCATATTCCAGAGAATTGGTGCCGCACGTGTGAAATCTTGTAGGCGGGCATGGGAGGTTCGGATGATTGAGGAATGTAGTCTGATATCATCAGCAGAGCGGAGAGCGCGAGTCGGGTGGTAGACAGAGACTAGGGAGGAGATGTAGGGAGGAGCAGCGCTGTGGAGAGCTTTATGGGTGAGAGTGCTGAGTTTATACTGTATCCTGTACTGGATGGGCAACCAGTGCAGTGACTGACACAGGGTAGAGGCATCAGTATAGCGGCTAGAGAGAAAGACAAGCCTGGCTGCTGCATTCTGGACAGATTTGAGAGGGGAGACTTTGCAGAGAGGGAGACCGATAAGCAAGGAGTTACAGTAGTCAAGACGAGAAAGAATAAGAGCAGTAATGAGAGTTTGAGTTGTTTCCACAGTGAGAAAAGGACGGATTCTGGAGATGTTCTTGAGGTGCAGGTGACAGGAGCGGACAAGGGATTGGATATAGGGGGTGAAGGTCAATCAGAATCTAGTATAACCCCCGACAGCGGGCCTGCTGCCTAGGAGTTATGGTGGTACCACATACTGAAACACAAATAGCAGGGGGGGATTGGTTAGTAGATGGCGGAAAGACAAGAAGTTCAGTCTTAGTGAGATTTAGTTGGAGATAGAGAGAGGACATGATGTCAGAGACAGCGGGCAGACAGTCACTGGTGTTTTGTATCAGGGCAGGACTGATGTCACGGGAGGAGGTGTATAATTGGGTGTCATCCGCATAGAGATGGTACTGGAAGCCAAATCTACTGATGGTTTGTCCAATGAGGGCTGTGTAGAGTGAAAAGAGGAGAGGACCTAGAACTGATCCCTGAGGAACCCCAACAGCAAGAGGAAGAGGAGAGGAGGTCGAACCAGAAAATGAGACCCTAAAGGAGCGGTCAGAGAGGTAGGATGAGAACCAAGAGAGAGCGGTGTCCTGGAGGCCAATGGTGCTGAGCATGCTGAGGAGAAGTTGGTGATCCACAGTGTCAAATGCTGCAGAGAGATCCAAGAGAAGCAGCAAGGAGTAGTTACCTTGAGATTTTGCTGTAAACCTTGTAATTCACACTGTAATGAGTCCATACAATATATGGGTTTCTCTATTTGACTTAAATGATTGATATCAATTACCTTTTTTCTAGTTTTTGGAGATGCACTAGTGTATCAACAGGCGAGGTCTTCAGTGTCTGTGGCAATAAGTGGCGACCCAATTGTTTATCTGCTCATCTTTTGACTCAGCTGCTGACTACAATGGGCCAACTATGTGGCCTCCACAGGAAGGGGTCAGAGTGATGCACCCTGCCAGTTAGACACTGATGGCATAACCTAGTGATATTCCTTTGTTGTCCCTCATAACATACCCCTTGATGATTGTTCCTGCAGCAGTTTGTAGAGCAATGACCCCAGCAATGTCCAGCGAGGAACATCACCATGGACATAAACTATCAAAAAACAAAATCTGGTCAGCACATCCGTTTAAAAGAATAAACGTATTGGTGCACACTGGTGTGGCAGTCGAAAGCTATGCACACACAATACAATATCAGTAGCACTCTATAGGCACTAAAAACGGTCAAAGGGGACATAAGAAGTTTTTGGAACAGCATTTCTGCTACTATGGAATATATGAAAAAATGTGAGGTTCTTAGTGTAAATTTTTGGTCAAAACTGTAAATGCCCACCTACCGCGGCAAGGTGACCCTAATTCAGGTGGGAACCTACATGCTACCTTATGCTAACATAAACTCAATAATTAGATTGTTTGTTCATTTTCAGGTTAAAGAATTTGCCCTTCAGCTTTACGAAACTGAAAGAACTTGCTGCTCTGTGGCTTTCAGACAATCAGGTAAAAATCTTCATCTATCGGACCTCCAGGAGAATTTTATATATATATGTGTATATAGATAGATGGGTACATATAAGTATACATATCCAAATTCAAGAAGTAAGTGAACCCTTTGGAATAACATGGATTTCTGCATTGATTACTAATAAAGTGTGGTCAGATCTAGGTCACAATTACAGACTAACACTGTTCTTTCATTGAACACATTGAGTAAACATCCATCGTGCAGGGAGAAAAAGTAAGTGAACACTTTGAATTTAATAACCTGCATCTCCCCCTTTAGCTGCAATCACCACCAAATGTTTCCTCTAGCTACAAATTAAATTTGCAGCCCATTCCTCCCTGCACAGTGTTTCAGTTCATCAATGTTTCTAGCATACCTTGCAAACAACGCCCTCTTCAGGTCATACTACAGCATGTAGATAGAGATAAAGGTTTTTTTTTTCACCATCCTGTGCCACATCGCCACAGGCAGCTTCAGACTTCTACTTCCTTGTTAGGCTGCGAGTGGTTCTACAGCAGTGATTGGCATATCAGCTCTGCTATTAAAAGCTATTCCTGTTACAGTGATATGAGTGCTGGAGGTTTATAATCTGTGGTGCACAAAGTTACTGAGCTCCAAGGGTTTAAACTTGTCATTAACTTAGGTAAACAAGCTCCTGTGATAGAGATAAGACTTAGTAGAGAGAGACTCCCAATGGTCAGGCGGCAGCTTGTGGAGCAATCAGAAGAGAGAGAGCAGAGAGGGGTGGTCGGTGGCCTAGAGAAACTTGTGTCCACTAGCAGTAGATAAAATCTCCTTTATCTCCTGAACAAAGCAAAATCAAAACCGTAATGTATTTGGGAATAGTTTTCATTTACCCTTCCCTATATGTTAAAAGCTAATCGTTGTGGTGAGACAACCTCTTTAAGATTGGGACTCTTCAGATCAATTTTTTTTCTTTTACGGACATTCTTTGGTTAATTTATTTCTGAGCTGTGTGTCATTGCCTTGTTTCATCGCCCAACATCTCTTCAGCTTGAGGTCATGGATTGTGGCCCTTAGGTTCTCCTGGAAAATATTTTCATACAACTTGAAAAAAAGCAGCTCCGAACCAAGATGTCCCCTCCACCTTGCTTCACAGTTAGGATAAGGTATTGGTGTTGGCCTGCAGTATCTTTTTACCTCCAAACATAGCATTGAGCAGTCAAAAAGTTCTGCTATAGGTCTTTTGCTGTTCCCTTTGAGTTCTTTCTTACCTCTTTCAGGTTTGCCCGAGTGGTCTTAACAAGACGCCCAATCCTAGCAAGAAAAGCAACAGCCTTGAATTATTTCCATTTGTAGACAATTTGTGGATTGATTTCCACCTACGCCTTTTGTAGCCTTCTCCAGCTTCAGGTCTCTCTATAATCCACCTCCTGAGTCTTCTGAAAGTTGTTTGCATCAAGACATGGTTCACACTAACCAACATTCTCAAACAGGTCCACAGGGGAGCAGTTTTAACCTCCAGTGGGCCCCTGTGCATAGTGGGCACCAGGTTATGGCAGGCCCAGGGCTGCCTTTCCTGGAGAAAGGTACAAAAAAAGAGGCAGAGTGCAAGAGTCATGTGCGGCAGTAGTAGAATGGCCCCTAGGAACCAACTCTACTGGTGGCCCTCTGGGACCGCAGTCTGACAACCTTTCTTGAGCGGAGCAGTAACCAAGCTTTGTGTGACCTTTATTTAAAAGGTAAATCAGTTGTAAAACCTGCAGTGTCAATTTACACAGAGGTTCACTAACTTTTCCCCCCTGCACTGTCAATGTTTGCTCAAAAAGTTAAATAAAAGACATGAACGACCCCATTACCTTAATGTATATTCTTGACTACAGGAGCCGTAAACATAACGCAGGCTTTAAAGGGGTTTTACCACAGAGTACAATTGATGTGGGAAGCTTTATAATTAAGGGGATATGACCAGTGACGAGAGCTCCTCAGTCCTGACCGCACACGCTCAGATATCACCCCTCCTCTCAGGCAGCTACTATCAGTCTCTTCTCTGCCTAGTTATCACACACACTCAATGCTCCACCCCCACACGCCCCCCCTGTGCTGTAATCCTACTACTGTCCTTTGTACTCCTTAGTAATCACACACACTCACTGCTGAGTGAGTGTTCAACCCTAGGTGCTGTCATTATAATCCCGTCCTTTGTGCTTCTTGGTAATTGGTCAAACAGTGCAAATAAATAAAAAGAAAACAGAAACCTCAGGTATGTACACTGAGGAAAAAAAGACATCAACATGTTTGGCTCCTGCAGGGATTTCAACCTATGAACCCTATGCTAAAAGGCAGTAGTGCTAACCCCTCCACTATATTGTAGCTACTCATAGCTCTTTCCATAAACAGACCCTTGTGTAGAGTGAGCACATGGTGGGGAAAGGCATGGTGATGTCAAGCCTGCTGGATCACATGGTGTGCTGTTCAAACAACTCTTACCACTCCATTTTGAACACATTGAAAGCTGAAGCTGGACAAACCAGGCATGAAATACCTTCATGGTAAAACCACTTTAAGTGTATGAAATATCACAGAGAGCTGGAGAGTAAGGCGGTCTGTATTCAGTCGATTGCAAGTTCTTGGATCCACAGTTTTGTTGGATTGTGGAGATCCTGTTACTATGGAAGAAATAGGGAAATAATATTATTTGTAATTAACTTTTAAGAAGCTGCCTCCACTCGCCCCTTTTGCCACTGATCACTCACTGCCACACAATGGTAATGTGTCACATGTTAAAGAGAACCTGTCACATAGTTTTTGCCCCCCTGGCTGAGGACAGCACAAGCTAGTGTCAGACCTGCTGCTTCCAGCGCTGTGTCCCTTACTCTGTAAGATGCTGAAGTTTTCGTGTATTTAATGCTCAAATTTGCAGTTTTCAGCCAGAAGAGTCATTCAAAGAGTCCTTCAAAGAGACAGTTTTTTTTTTTCAAACCCCACCCACCTGAGGCAAGCCCCGCCCACCTCAACTGACCAACCTATTACTTCGAATAGGCAGAAACAGGTGAATAACTGTCAGTGGGCGGGGCTAGCCTTTGGTGGGAGGGGCTAACACCTGCTCATGAATAAGATTTGAGGGGTAAATGCTCTAAAACTGCAGCATCTTACAGAATAAGGGACACAGCGCTGGAAACAGCAGGTCTGAGACTAGCTTGTGCTGTCCTCAGCCATGGGGGCATAATCTATGTGACAGGTTCCCTTTAAACAAGGTCACCCCCTCTGTGGTCATGTGACTTGTGCAATGGTATTTATGTCGCTATGTAAAGTACTGATGGGTGATAAGTAGAGGAGGTGCATGGGGTAAGTTTCTTTTTTAGGATCCGTCCACGCGGCAAGGTTTTCTCGTTGGATTTTCAGACGGTTTGCAGATTTGAAAACCGTCTGAAAACCAACCAGAGACCGTCCCCATAGACTATAAAAGAAGATCCATTCAATGGTCTGCACTGAACGGATTTTCAGCTGCCGCTGTTCCGAAAAACTTTGAACGTACACGATTTTCCGCCCGGTTTTCAGGCAGAACACTTGCAGTTCAACCATGCAAAAGATAAAACAGAATCTGACCAGCATTTTACATCTGCCATGCGGATGCACCGTCACACCGCTCTTCATAACTATTGCTCAGGATGTAACTAAAACTGATAGAAAAAAAAAACTTGTTTTTCTTTTTCTTCCAGTCCAAAGCTCTCATCCCTCTACAGACGGAAGCTCATCCTGACACCAAGCAGAGTGTACTTACCAATTACATGTTCCCGCAGCAGCCACGTGGCGATGAAGGTATCTACTGACCGCTACAATATGTTTCTTAGTCATTCACCAATGATGCTCCGAGTGTCAAAAGTAAATATTGCATCTAAAGTTTTGCAACTTTCTGAAATACTTTGTTTTAGCGCCTCATCATTAACAATATCTCTGCTTGGTGTTAGAAATTGGAAACATTGGGCCATGGTTCGGAGTAGCCCATAAGGAGCAGGGGTAACTACAGTGGGCCCTTGGGAATGGCAGGTGTGGGGCTGCTTTTCAAGGAGAAAGGAAGAGGCAGAGTGCAAGTCATGTGCAGTTAGGTGCAGTAGCTGTAGGGTGGGCAAGGCTGGGCCAAGGTATTCTGCAGCCCTAGGCAAATAAGGCACAAAGCGATGCCCAAATGAAAGATTAAGCCCACTCCATGCCTCCTTGCACCCCCTTTTCTGCCTGGGATGAAGTAGCGTCCTAGACGGTCACAGACCTTCGCTTACCCATTGTCCCGGCTTTGAGGGTGGGCCCCAAGAATCAACTACATTGTTGGGCCCTAAGAACCAAATCCACTGGTGGGCCCCAAGAACCAACTCCACTGGTGGACACAAGAATTAACTCCACTGGTGGACCCCAAGAATCAACTCCACTGGTGGGCCCCAAGAATCAACTCCACTGGTGGGCCCCAAGAATCAACTCCACTGGTGGCCCCAAGAATCAACTCCACTGGTGGACCCCCAAGAGTCAACTCCACTGGTGGCCCCAAGAATCAACTCCACTGCTGGCCCCACGAATCAACTCCACTGGTGGCCCCCAAGAATCAACTCCACTGGTGGGCCCCAATAAGCAACTCCACTGGTGGGCCCCAAGAACCAACTCCACTGGTGGGCCCCAAGAACCAACTCCACTGGTGGGCCCCAAGAACCAACTCCACTGGTGGGTCCCAAGAACCAACTCTACTGGTGGGCCTCAAGAATCAACTCCACTAGTGGCCCCAAGAATCAGCTCCACTGGTGGCCCCAAGAACCAACTCCACTGGTTGGCCCCAGACACCACAGTCCGACATTGATTGGGCCTTGTTTATGAAAACTGTTTAAGCGTAAGACTGTCTTTGTTGCCCATAGCAACCAATCAGAGCCCATAGAAACCAAACAGAGTTTAGTTTTCATTTTTCCAGAGCACTATATAAAATGAAAGCTGCGCTCTGGTTGCTATGAGCACTGATTGGTTGCTCTGGGCTCTGATTGGTTGCTCTGGGCTCTGATTGGTTGCTATGAGCCCTGATTGGTTGCTCTGAGCCCTGATTGGTTGCCATGAGCTCTGATTGGTTGTTATGGGCTCTGATTGGTTGTTATGGGCTCTGATTGGTTGTTATGAGCTCTGATTGGTTGCTATGGGCTCTGATTGGTTACTATGAGTTCGGATTGGTTGCTATGAGCTCTTATTGGATGCTATGAGCCCTGATTGGTTGCTATGAGCTCTGATTGGTTGCTATGGGTAACAAAGACAGTCTTACTGCTAGACAGTTTTCATAAAAAGGGGCCATATTGTTTACATTCAGAGACAAAAAGAATTCTTGTTATGATCTAATAGATCTCATAGCTGACAGTTTGCTACATTATTTTACAGTCTAGGCAATGAGCCTAATGCAAAGGTTTTCAGTCAGTTTTTCACCCGGTTTTTGGATTTGAATAGACGTCATAGACATCAATAGAAAATCCGCCCAGTAGTCTACCTTGCATGGTTTTCTACTGGGCAGATTTTCACACTGATGGCATTTCGAAAATCTCGGGACATGCACAATCTTCCGCCCCCCGAAAACGGATTTGGCCGTCCCCCTAATCATTGAATCTGCGTCCAAGCAATCGATGATCTAAATGCATTTCATTTTATGTAAAAGCATCATCAACGTTCAATCTCGGGGCCGTCTCAACAGCAGTATGGGCCCCCCAACCGACACAATCACAAGAACAAATACATACATTATTGATCAATGTATAATCTATAACACCACCATGTAGAGATCACATAGGGGTCAGACACCAGCTCAGGTTTAACCTATAACACCACCATATAGAGACCACATAGAAGTCAGACACCAGCTCAGGTATAACCTACAACATCACCATATAGAGACCACATAGTGGTCAGACACCAGCTCAGGTATAACCTACAACACCATCATATAGAGGCCACATAGTGGTCCGACACCAGCTCAAGTATAACCTGCAACACCGCCATATAGAGACCACATAGAAGTCAGACACCAGCTAAGGTATAACCTACAACACCTCCAAATAGAGACCACATAGAAGTCAGACACCAGCTCAGGTATAACCTACAACACCGCCATATATAGACCACATAGAAGTTTAGACACCAGCTCAGGTTAACCTACAAACACCGTCATATTTGGGGACTACATAGAGGTCAGACAGCAGCTCGGTATAAACCTACAACACCACCATATAAAAGACCCATTTGATTCAGACACCAGCTCAGATATAACCTACAACACCGTGTATAGAGACCACAGAGTGGTCAGACACCAGCTCAGGTATAACCTACAACACCATCATATAGAGACCACATAGAGGTCAGACACCAGCTCAGGTATAACCTACAACACCTCCATAAAGAGACCACATTAGAGGTCAGACACCAGCTCAGATATAACCTACAACACCACTGTATAGAAACCACAGAGTGGTCAGACACCAGCTCAGGTATAACCTACAACCCCATCATGTAGAGACCACATAGAGGTCAGACACCAGCTCAGGTATAACCTACAACATCACCACATAGAGACCACATAGAGGTCAGACACCCCTCTCAGGGATAACCTACAACACCACATATAGAGACCACATAGAGGTCAGACACCAGCTCGGTATAACCCACAAACACCACCATTAAAGAGACCACATTAGAGGTCAGACACCAGCTCAGATATAACCTACAACACCGCTGTATAGAGACCACAGAGTGGTCAGACACCAGCTCAGGTATAACCTACAACACCATCATATAGAGACCACATAGAGGTCAGGACCCCCAGCTCAGATATTAACCAAAAACACCATCATATAGAGACCACATAGAGGTCAACACCAGCTCAGGTATAACCTACACACCGCCATATAGAGACCACATAGAGGTCAGACACCAGCTCAGTATAACCTACAACACCGCCATATAGAGACCACATAGAGGTCAGACACCAATCAGTATAACCTACAACACCGATATAGAAACCACTGAG
>JAODAL010029094.1:0-52197 GCA_025379985.1 Phyllomedusa bahiana | reverse complement strand
CCCCCCCCCCAAGGGGGCCACGGACTAGGCGGGTTTTTTTCGTCACAGGGTTTTGCCACAATCCATTTCAAACATCCTGCACCACTCCTCATCGGGTGCTCAAAAGGGGGTGTGTGTGTTTTGTTTTGAATTCAAATCATGTGACCCCAAGATGGCATCACCAAGCCTTTCCTCCTTTTTAGTCAAAAAAAGGGTTTTTTTTTATGTAAAAGCTCGAGTAGCAAAATGTACTAAGTGGTAAAATTTTGCTCCAACACAAGGTTCCTATTTTCAAACCCCTGTGTTTTTTTTTCTCTTTACAATGTGCAACCTCTTTAGGTTTTTTTTTTATTTATTGGCACTGTTTTACTAACACTAAGGATACAAGGCGGAGTAAGCGACAGCTCCTGGTTTTTGAACCCATAGCGCCGAGGGAGAGGTGATGTCTGAGTTTTGTCTGGCAAGGATTTTAGGAGTCTCCCCTGTTTATCCCCCGGAGACGGCGAAAACAAGGATCACAAAAGGACACTAAAAAAAAAAAGGGTGCAGAATTTTAATAATATGAATAAATGAAAATTTTTACTATTTAATATGCAAGCTTCCCACGTCAATTTTACTTAGTGGTAAAATCCCTTTAAATGGAAGGTGTAACCGATACATCCCCCAAATGGTTAAAGGGAATTTCTCCTGAAACGCATCAGTGTGGTTCACTGCATGATTTGCTGTTTTGTTTTTTGCTATAAATTTGGATGAATTAAAGCTACAAGCAAGTTTTTATATTTTTAATTTTCACACCGGGTCAGCCGCTGGATTATTCTTTTGTCAGTAAGGCTTTGCTTTGAGTACTTCTCCCTGCAGGAGTCTCAATGATGCACAGGAGCGGTGACTATCATGGGGATAGGCCCCCAAAAGTTTTGGCTCAGAATGAAGAGCTGGTCATGCTTGTTCATTTCTCTCCATTCTGCTCTGCCATGGTGCATGCCCCGGCCCCTGTTACGGGCAGCGGTCATGCCCTTGGTTTGCTGTGGCCCCCGCTACTAGTTACTTACCTGTCCCGGGCCCCTGCTCCGTGCGGGGGCTGCCGGAGGTTTTACCATTTGCTCCTTGCTCCTGCTCGCACACATCCACACTGGCAAGTATTGAAAGGGACAGTGTCCCAATTACCTGTCCGGTGACCTGTGACCCCTGGCATAAAATGAACTTCCGCCCTTGCCCGGGTCAGTTTAGTCTACTAGATTTGGGCCCCCTGTCTGCTGCACTACGCTGTTCTAGGTCAAAAGGGGAACCGCTTTAAAGCGTAAGTTCACTGCGCTATCCGTAACCTGCCGTTGCACTACCCCCTTTTTTCACACTGTATACCTGTCACTGTACCAAGTTTGCTATTGTCTTGGGACTGCACTACCTGCCTATGGCTACACCTGCGGTGTCCTTTTATCCATACCAGCACCTGCTATCCAGTCCTGCACTTTGTATACCTCTGGGGTTTTTCCCCCATCTACGCCGAGGGGCCCAGAGGACTGCCAAAAACGAGATCGTCGGGTAATGAGACTGCTCCACCGATCAAAACATGTTCTTTTTATTTCAATGGGAACATTCTGCTCCCTTTTTACTGGGAACTTCCATAGAGCAGAATGGAGAACGCACTGTTGTGGTGGGACCTGAACTGGGAGCCAGACCTTTCTCAAGAACGGACCCTCAAAAGCTTCAGCTCAGAATCGAGAGCCGGTTGCACTTGCGCACAACTCTTCTTTCTGTTCTATGGGAGTTTCAAGCATAGCGGAACACAGCTTTCCCCCCAAGGGGGGACCGAATCTACAGATGAGGGATATCCAGAGTATGCTACAAGCCTATGGTAGGAACTTTCTTTAAAAGGCGTATTTTTTTCTGGATCTTTATTTGTTTAGAGGTCTGGTTTTGTTCTTTATTTGGTTAGGGGATCTAGATATAACTGAGCAAATAGAGGTAAATGGATAACAGCGGGCATAGAGGTAAATGGTGATAGAAGCAGAAGAATAAAGAAAAAGGTCTGTAGTTTAATTTAAAATTTACCATTGATTGTTGGGTTAGGAAACCCAAAAAAAAACAGCCATGTATTAGAAGCCACTAATGTTACTAGAACATCTTTGACTTTCCCCAAACCTTTAAATATTTAAAAATGGTCACTCAGACAGGAAGAAGTGGTTGCTAGGCAGCATTAAAGGGGTTTTCCAAGATTTTTAAAAATCTCCCCTTTTACGTCCCCAAAGTGCTGAAAAGGGGGTTTGCCCAAAACACCATTACCTACCTCCTTTACACGGGGCAGGATATATCAATCAGCAGTCATAAGCTGCAGGGAGAGAGGAGGGGGGAGGAGGAGGGGGGGGGAAACCAAGGGAGCGTCTCAAAACTTAAGTGAAATAATAAACAGTACAACAGTGGATTCTCAATACAATATAGCCAAAGCAACGAGGTTACATAAGTCTCCATGAAATCTGTTTATTAGGCCTCCTCAAAAAAAATAATACCTTGACAGCAAGTGCATCTACTCATGGGAACACGGTCAGCAGAAGTGAGACCATTTTAAAAGGAGTCATGTCAAGACTCAAAAAAAAAAAACCTTTTTCCCCACAAAAAACTATGGTGAAAAAGAAGAAAATGAACCCCCACCCCCAAAGTGAAAACGAATAAGGGGGCCCCCCAAATTAACCTGAACCATTTATAATAGTGCGTCCTTTTGGGGCAGAGGTGTCCCCGGGGTCCCCATCAGGCCCCAAATCCCTGGGCCCGTTTGCCTCTGCACCCACAAAAGAGCTACACAAAAAGGGCAAAAATAAAAAATTCATGGGCCCCATAGAAAAAAAGAAGGGACCCCATCACCAAAAGAAATAAACTGAAAACAAACAGCAAAAGTAGCAAAAAAACGGAATAAATAACCCTTTGGCCATATATCAGGGAACCCCCATACGGTGCTGAAGAGCAGAAAGCTACCAACCACTTGTTCCCTACAAAAAGGAACAATGTTCCTGAGTGGGCTCCCTAACTCCTTGGCCGCATAGCAGTTGGCTGCTATGGTTTTAAAAAGCCCATGTAACCGCCCATCAACCCTAAAAAGAAACTTAAAAAGGGGAAAAAGGGAGGGATTTAAAGAAAAAATTAGTAGCAAAAAATCAAAAATTTTAAAAAATGGTAGAGTTTGGGTTTGGGAAAAAAAAGGTGGGGGGGGGGGCCCGGAAAGTTTGAATCATGCCCCAAACCATTTGTGGTTTTTAAGGGGTAAGTTTTTGGAAATTTGTTTACTGATCAAATTTAATAGTTTTGGGCACTTCAGTTTTGGGTTGATGTCAAATTCAATTGAATCAAAAAAAAGGGGAAATTTGATTAAGAAAGGCCCCCGGGTTTTAAAAAGGAAAAAAACGGGAAAAAAAAAATTAAACCCTAAAAAAAAATTTTGGGTTAAGTAAATTTACTGTACTTTTGCATTCCCCGGTCCGGAAGGGAAAAAACCCTTAACCCCCAGAAGAAAAAAAGGGGGGGGAAACCCCAACACAAAGGGCGACATGAAAGAAGGGAGGCGCGTGGGAAATAAATAGTCGAGCCCTCATTTTCAGTGTATAATGCCCCAAAAGCATAAAAAAGGGGTTTTTTTTTGCGATTAAAAATGGTGAAAATTTTCGACGCGCCTAAAAGGGGTGTTAGGCCTTTGCGAAACTTTAGGCGCAAAAGAAAATGCCCTTTCATGTTTTTAAGGGTTAAGACAGGGGAAAAAAAAGAAGTATTAAAATTGCATTTCAGTGATAGAAACTATGGATGATTGGTTTGGGTGAACCCGGTCCCAGCAATACCCCCCCTGTGCGGGCTGTTGCTTACGTAAAAATAAAGGGTGAGAGCAGAAAAAAAAAAATTTAAAAATGTAATGAAAGAAAAAAATTTTAAATATAAAATCTGAAACATCATAAGGGGTTTTTTAATGAAAAAATTTTTTTGGGTTTCAAATTAAAATTTTAAAATGCATTTTATAGGAGTTTTTTTTTTTAAAATTTTTGGAAAATTATATTTTATTTATCATATTTTTCATTAAATTTAAATAATTAAATTTTTTACTGTTTTAAAAAATTTTAAAAAATCACTTTTATTATTGTACTGGTTTTAAATTTTAGAAATGTTGGACATTTTTGCCCCTTACAGCCCAATTTTATCTACTTCGACTCCCAGTTTTCGGGAGAGCCATTGGAAAAGGTCCTGCCGTCCCCAAACAGTAAGCACATTTATATATGTGCAATATTACAGTGGGGGTGCGAGCCCCCAGAAACCCCCCCAATTTTGGCGATTAAAATGTTGGGGTTTATGAAAAAATGCGGCCCCAAACATTCATTGGGTTTCATTAGAATCTTGCCGGCTCAGTTAGATGCATTGTACGCCAAAAAAGGGGGGAAAAACCCTTTCATACCCTCGCCAAAAAATTTTGGGTTTGGGGTTTAGGGGTTTTTTTTGGGGGTTTTTTAATAGTTAACTTACTTTTATCATAGTTTCCAACTTTTTGAAAAAGAAAAGGGAGGGGATTTAAGCGGGGCGTGCTATGCGCGCCGCCCCAAAAATTTTGGAAAGGAAAACGCCCAACTTTTCCCGGGATGCCACGCCCCTTCAAAAAAGGGCCCCACCCCCCCCACCTAATGCAAAAACGGCTTTGGAAAAAAGCCAGGTAGATGCCCTTTTAGCCAGGTGTAACCCCCCCTAAGCATTAGTGCCCCCCCTTTCAGGCAAGGGAGATGCCCCCCTTTTAGCCAAAGGGGGAGGGGGTGGGGCCCCCCTGAAACCAGGTAGGGGCCCCCCCTTTTTTTTGCAGGGAGGTTTTCCCCCTTGTTGCCCGGTATGCCCCCCTTGTTTTGCCCGGGAGTGCCCCCTCTGTTGCCGGGTATGCCCCCATTGTTGCCAGCTAGTGCCCCCCCTTTTGCCAGGTGTTCCCCCCTGTTGCCAGGTAGATGCCCCCTCTTTGCCCGGAAATGCCCCCCTTGTTTCCCCGGTTTGTTTCCCCCCCTGTTGCCCGGTAAAATGTCCCCCTGTTTTCCAGCTATTTCCCCCCTTGTTTGCCAAAATAAACCCCCCTTGTTTTCCCGCTAGTGCCCCCCCTGTTGCCACTAGTGCCCCCTCTGTTTCCAGGAAAATGCCCCCACTGGTTTCCAGGTGGTTTCCCCCCTTGTTGGGCCCGGAAATGCCCCCTCTGTTTCCCGGGAATGCCCCCCCCCTGTTGCCAGGTAAGTGCCCCCCTTGTTCCCGGAGTGCCCCATTGTTGCCCGGGGAGTGTTCCCCCCTGTTGCCAGGGGAGGGGCCCCCCCGTTGCCCGGGAGGTGCCCCCCCTGTTTTCCCGTAGTGCCCCTCTGTTTCCAGGTAGGGGCCCCCCCTTTTTTTCCAGGAAAAAGCCCCCCTGTTGCCAGGGGGAGTGCCCCCCTGTTGCCGGAAGTGCCCCCTTTTTTGCCAGGAAGGCCCCCAGTTGCCAGGAAAGCCCCCCCTTGTTTCCCGGTATTTCCCCCCCTGTTTTCCAGGTAGATGCCCCCCTCGTTGCCAGGTTGTTTGCCCCCTGTTCCAGGGGAGTGCCCCCATTGTTTCCAGGGAGATGTCCCCCCCTTTGCCAGGTAAATGCCCCCATTGTTTCCAGGAAATGCCCCCCCGGGTTTTAGGTAGAGTTTCCCCCTTGGGGCCCGGTAGTGCCCCCTATGTTGCCACGGAGATGGCCCCCCTGTTGCCCCGGGAGTGCCCCCCTTTTTTGCCAGGTATTTCCCCCTCTCTGCCCCGGGGAAAAGCCCCATTGTTGCCAGTAAATGCCCCAAATTTTTGCCAGGCAGGCCCCCCCCCCCAAAAACTAATAAAAATAAAAAAATAAATTACCCCTTACTCCCAGGTCCTGCAGCGGGCCAGCTTCCCCCACCCATTCCCAGCGGCCCCAGGGGGAAATGAGAGACCGCGCTCAATCCCCCGCAGCCCCCCCGGTTTACTTCCCCCCGCCCCTGACCTGTTGTGCGGGGCACACACCGCGCCGGACCCTACAAAGGGGGGGGGGGGGAGGGGGGAACGATCCCCCTGCCTTTCCCCCCTGCACAGCGAGACTCCGGGCGGGGAAGCGGGCGCAGGGGGGGCCATTTTAAAGGAAGGTTTCCCCCCGGGGCCCCCCTGCTGGGGGGCGGGGGGGAATGCCCAATCCCCGGGAGGGCGGGAGGGGAAAACCCCCAAAAAGCGGGGGCCCCCCCCCCCCCCCAAAAACGGGGGAGTTTTTCTGTATGTTTTTTATCTGGCAAGCCCCTGCGGCAATGTTTCCCTTTTCGATTTACTTCCTTTTTATAACAAAAAGGCAAAAAAACCTGGGCCACATTTTTAAAATGATTAGGTTTTAAAAACTCCCCTTTTTGCCCCTATTAACCTATGGGAAAAAAATGGTTTTAGACCTAAACAAAGGTTATACATGTGGCCCCAAATTAAGGGGGGGGCGGGGGTTCTTTATGCCCTTTTTAAAAATTAAAAAACTTTTTGGGCGTTTCCCGGGGTTTTGGGATGCTCCCTGTTCCCACATCACCCTTTTAGTTTTTATAACCCTCGGTAACCTATGTTATGGGAACCACAGATGATGTCGGATCGGTAATACTGGAAAAAAGTAAGTTAACCCCCCCCAAACCCTTTAACCCCCCGTTTTGGGGTTTGGGGAAGCGATAGGGTAAGGTTTAGAAAAATAATTTAGGTTAGGGCATTCCCAAACCAGAATTTTTTTTTGTGCAAGTTTGGTCAAACCAAACTAAAGGGGATTTCCCCTGCTTTATGGATGGGTTTTTTCAAAAGGGAAAAGAAAAAAGGAGCGGAATCCCCGGGTTGGTACAAATTTACCCGGGAAAAGGGAAGTAAGCTTTTTTTTAAAAATTTCCCCCCAAACCTTGCCAAATTTTTAAAATTTTTTAAAATGGGGGACACCCCCTTTAAAAAACCACATTGAATATTGAGTGCCCTTTTTTAAAAACCCTTTTAACAAAGGCCTGAACCCCAAATTTTTACATAAGAACAGATAAAAGTGATGGAAGGGGGAAAAAATTTTTTTTTTCTGAAAAAACATTTAAATGTGGGGGGGTCCAAAACAGGGCCCCCACATCCTTGAGCCATTTATTCATATACACAAGGGACCTTTAAAATTAAAAAAAAATTACCCCAGGGGATGTTTTATAGATCCCCTGGAGATCCCCCAGACAAAAGGGCTTATATCGCCGGAAAAAGTTTTACCCAATTGGGGGCCTGTTGCAAAAAACTCACTCTTGCCCTCATTTTAGGAAAGTGAGGTATGTGATTTATTTTTAAAAATGCAGCTTTAAAATTTTCAGAAAAAATCCAAAAAATTTTGTTCCGTACCAAATTTTTATAGGAACCCCCAGGGCAAATTTTCATTGTTAACCCCGGTTTTTACTTTTGGGTTGTCCCGCTTTGGGGTCCGTTTTAGGTCTTCCAGCAAAGCCCTGCCCCAAATCCATGTTCAAAAACACTATTGGATTGGGAAAGTGGGCAAATTTCATGGGGGGGGAAATTTTTTCTAAACCACTATGAGGCAAGGGGAAAATGTATAGCGCGTGTTAAAAGGCCAAGGGAAGGTGCCTTTATGAGAGTTTCTCAGTCACGCTCTTTCCCCGGGGTTCATGTGCTACGTTTGGGTTTGGGGCTCATCCTATAAAACGGCAACACCCCGGGGATGAAGGGTTCCAAAAATTACTAATGCCGCATTTTTGATTCAGAAAAATTGTATAAAAAAAAATTTTAAAAGGGGGGTGTGTAGAAAGTGATATTTACTATGGGAAGGTAATGGTGGGGCTTTAGAAAATTGTTCCCCCCCAACAACTGCAAAACCCAATAGCAAAATTACTGTAGTAAAAAGATCGGGGCCCCAAAGGTCAAGTTTTTCCCTTCATAAGTGGGAAAGTTTTTTGGGTTTCAAAGACAGGGAAAAAAAAAAGCCCGCATGTTCCCCAAAATGGGGATAAATGATAATATTGGCCTAATTTGTTACAGCCCATTAGATAAATTTTTACCAGCATCCCATATCCGAAACAAGCAGGTAAGACCCGAGCTTTGTATTCCCTGCATGTTCAAAATAAGGGAGATAATGAAAAAGTGATTTAAAGGAAAAAAAACCCAAATAAAAGTTACCCCCGGATATTAACCCGAAAAATGCCAATTTTTTTAGAATTTTCCCGCTATTCACATATGCAGGTAATGAAGAACACAGATCGAATGGTAAAAACCGCTTTAGATAATTGTTTCCCTAATATTCCCTTTTTATTGAAAACTTTCACAGGGGGAAAACGGTTTTTTGTAATTTCCCCGCATGTTTACATATACAATAACTGAAAAATATTGATTGATTTCCCCAACAGCCCCTTAGGTAATTTTAAAAAAAATGTATAAAAAAAGGGTTTCAGAAAACGGATCTTTGTATCCCGCATGTTCAATTTTAAAGTAGAAACCACTAAAAGTAGGGTAATTTATAGGTTTGGGGGCAGGAAAAAAAAATTTGTGATTTCCTGGGACAACCCCAAAAAACAGGTTTAAAGAAAAACACTTTCTAAATTTTAAAAACCCCCCTTTAAAATAATTGAAAAACCCGCAATTAACAAAAAAATGCACCCGGGAAAACATGAACTGTGTATTCCTGTTTCAATATACAAAATAACTGATAAAAAATTTAATTTAATTTTTAAAAGCCCCTTTTTTAATTCCCCCCCAGTGATTTGTAAACAGAGGGCATTTTCAAAAATGGGAGATAAAAAAATGGGTAACCCGGATCTAACCCCAATTTAAAAAAAAAGTTTGCGTGATCTGTATGCAGGAACACGCAGGGAAAACAAAAATGTGTGTATCCTCTGCATATTCACACATGCAGATAACTGATCACAGTGATTAAATGGTTAAAAAAAAAAAAAAAAAAACTTTAGAGAATTGTTGTCAAAAATATTGGGATAAAAGAAACATGCCCGGAAAAAAATGATCGTTTAAACCTTGCAGGTTTTACCCAAAAACAGATAACTGATTTAAAAATGACCTAATTTGTTTAACTCATTGATAATTGTTTTTCAGTTTAAACTTTTACAGAAGCAAGCAGGAAGACAAAAACCTGGGGTACCCCTGCATTTTTTCATTTTAAAATTTGAAAACCACTAAAAAATTTTAAAAAGGTAAAAGCCCCTTTTTTGTAGGAAAACCCAATTTGTTAATTTTAACCCGATTACCTTTTGTCTCAACTGTTTAAATAAATTTTAAAGTGTAATGTCTGTAGTTTACCCTTGGAAAATTTTTAAAAAAAACCCGGGAAAATTTTTTTCGCTATAGAAATTTAAAAATTATTTTATTATTTTACCTATGCAGGTAATGCGTAACACATATCTAATAGTAAAAACCCCTTTAGATAATTGTTACCAGCGATATCTATACAGAAACATGCACGGAAGACATGATCTGTGTATTCCCTGGATATTCACATATACAGATAACTGATCATATTGATGTAATTTGTAGAAGGCCATTGGCTAATTGATCCCAGCGATCTATATACAGAAACATGCAGGGAGGACACAATTTGTGTATTCCATGCATGCTCACGTGTGCAGATAACTGATGATGATAATCTAAGGCAGTGGTTCTCAACCTTTCTAATGCCGTGAGCCCGCAATATGGTTCCTCATGTTGCGGTGACCCCAAACCAAAAAATAATTTTGATGGCTACTTCAAAACTGTAATTTTGCTAAACGAGGGGTTACATATATGTGACGCCTCTGAGCGGTACCTCTACATGTCACATACATATAAAGGTATCACTCAGAGCCGTTACATAGATGTAACCTTATACAGGGGACTGTGAGTGGTACATGGGGGGTTACATCATACATGCCAACTCTCCCGTTTTTGGCAGGGGGGTCCCGCTATTTGGGACTCCCGGGGGAGTTGGCATTCCTCCCGCCGCCTTCAGGCGGCGGGCGTCCTTTAAATTACCGCGGCGCAAGAGGAGCGCTAGTGCGCAACTCTTGCGCCGCCGGGCCACTGCTACAGGCGGGTGAAGCGGCCGCAGCGTCCGCTCACCCGCCCGAGGTCTCACTGTGCAGGGAGGAGGCAGGAGGCAGCGCTCTCTCCTCCCTCCTCCCCCTGTATGTCCGGCGTCTGTGCGCGCGGTACACACAGATCAGCGGCGCAGGGGAAGTGACGCGCGGCTGCTCTCATTCCCCCTGCGTCGCTGAGGAGATCAAGCAGGAGCCTGGTCAGGTAAGTGGAATTTATTATTTTATTTTATTAGCTTTAGGGGGCTCTACCTGGCTAACAGAGAGGGCAACTACCTGGCAACAATGGGGCATCTACCTGGCAACAATGGGGGCAACACCTGGCAACAAGGGGGGCACTACCTGGCAACAAAGGGGCACTACCTGGCTAACAATGGGGCACTACCTGCAAAAATGGGGCACTACCTGGCAACAGATGGGGCACTACCTGCAACAAAGGGGCACTACCTGCTAACAGATGGGGCACTATCTGGCAACAGATGGGGCACTACCTGGCAACAATGGGGCACTACCTGGCAAACAATTGGGGCACTACCCGGCAACAATTCGGGCACTACCTGGCTAACAGATGGGGCACTACCTGGCTAACAGATGGGGCACTACCTGGCAACAATGGGGGCACTACCTGGCAACAATGGGGGCACTACCTGGCAAACAATGTGGGCACTACCTGGCAACAATGGGGGCATCACCTGGCAAAAATGGGGCACTAACCTGGCAAAATGGGACACTACCTGGCAAACAATGGGGGCACTACCTGGCAACAGAGGGGGCACTACCTGGCAAAAGAGGGGGCACTACCTGGCAAACAATGGGGGCATCACCTGGCAACAATGGGGGCACTACCTGGCAACAATGGGGGCACAACCTGGCAAACACATGGGGCACTACCTGGCAACAATGGGCACTACCTGGCAACAATGGGGGCACTACCTGGCAACAGATGGGTGAACTACCTGGCAACAATGGGGGCACTATCTGGCAACAATGGGGGGCACTACCTGGCAACAATGGGACACTACCTGGCAACAATGGGGCACTACCTGGCACCACTGGGGCATCACCTGGCAACAATGGGGCACTACCTGGCTAACAGATGGGGCACTACCGGGCAACAATGGGGGCACTACCTGGCAACAGATGGGGGCACTACCCACCTGGCAACAAGGGGCACTACCTGGCAAACAAATGGGGCATCACCTGGCAAACAATGGGGGCATCACCTGGCAACAATGGGGCACTACCTGGCTAACAGATGGGGGCACTATCTGGCAACAATGGGGGCACTATCTGGCAACAATGGGGGCACTACCTGGCAAACAATGAGGACACTACCTGGCAACAATGGGGGCATCACCTGGCAACAATGGGGGCACTAACTGGCTAACCGATGGGGCCACTACCCTGGCAACAATGGGGGCACTACCTGGCAACAAATGGGGGCACTACCTGGCAAACAATGGGGGCACTACCTGGCAACAATGGGGCATCACCTGGCAACACTGGGGGCACTACCTGGCTAACAGATGGGGAACTACCTGGCAACAATGGGGGCACTATCTGGCAACAATGGGGGCACTACCTGGCACAATGGGGGCATCACCTGGCAACAATGGGGGCACTAACTGGCTAACAGATGGGGCACTACCTGGCAACAATGGGGGCACTAACTGGCAACAATGGGGGCACTACCTGGCACCAGAGGGGGCACTGCCTGCAAACAATGGGGGCATCACCTTGCAACAATGGGGGGCACTACCTGGCCACAATGGGGGCACTACCTGGCAACAGAGGGGGCACTACCTGGCAACAGAGGGGGCACTACCTGGCAAACAATGGGGGCACTACCTGGCAAACAGATGGGGCACTACCTGGCAACAATGGGGGCACTACCTGGCAACAGAGGGGGCACTACCTGGCAAACAATGGGGCACAAACCTGGCAACAGAGGGGGCACTACCTGGCAAACAAAGGGGCACTACCTGGCTAACAAAGGGGGCACTACCGGGCTAACAAAGGGGGGCACCTACCTGGCTAACAAAGGGGGGCACCTACCTGGCTAACAAAGGGGGGCAAAAACCTGGCTACAAATTTGGCTCTACCTGGCTACAGAGGGGGCATCTACTTGGCTACAAGGGGGCATCTACCGGCCTGTAAGGGGCACTACCTGGTTATGGGGGGCTACTACCTGTTATAAGGGCATCTACCTGGCTTTCTTCCAAAGCCGTTTTGCAGTTAGGTGGAGTGGGTGTGGCTTTTGAAGGGGGCGTGGTATACTGACAAGATGGGCGTGTCCATGCAAATTTTTGCTTTTTCATTTTCAAAAGTTGACAACTATGGGTTACATATATGTGACGCCTCTGAGCGGTACCTACATGTCACATACATATAAAGGTACCGCTCAGAGCTGTTACATAGATGTAACCTTGTCCAGGGGGGGCGGGGGAGGCTGTGATTGGCACATGAGGGGGTTACATATGTGACCCCTCATGTGCCACTCACAGCCCCCCCTGTAAGGGAGGGGGGTTGGGGGGGTAAATGTAATGTGTATATCATGTAATGGCTTTGTGTGGTACAGGTAACAGGTTAATAACCTATTACTTGTACCACATACAGACATTACATGATGCTATGGATGTGTGTGTGTGTTTAACACTAAATTACCTTGCAGCCAGGAACAGCCCTGCCGTACAGTATCAGCGTTCTCTCTGCACTGAGCACGGCAGGGCTGTTCCTGATGCTTGGTACATATTGTGGGCGCCTGATGCTGCGCGCTTTCAGCGTCCTGCACGCACCGCCCACAAGAACCGGCGGCACGTAAGTCCGTGCTCGCCGCAGCGCCGCTCACTGAGCAACCAATGCTGCGAGTAACGGCGCCCACTGCTCCCCCTCCCCTCAGTAATTCAAACGGCGGCGGCGCCGCTGCGCCTCCTCCCTGCATAGTGCGGCGCCCACAGCGCTCCTCCACAAATCCGCAGCACCCAGTTCTCTGTCCTCACGGCGCCCCCCTCAGCTCTCCGGCCGGCCGGCGACCCCTGTGTTTTGGTCGTTCGACCCCCGCCTCGGTCGCGACCCACAGGATGAGAACTGCTGATCTACGGGCAAGTCCCCACAGCAAGGGTTTTTGGACGGTTTTACAGACAGTTTCCGGTTTTACAAACCGTCTGTAAACTGATTTTTAAACTTTAGTACAGACCTATATGGTAAATCCGATCAGTATTTGCTCTCTGTCGTGGGGACGTGCCCTAATGGTAAAACCCCTTTTGGATAATTGTCATCAGTGATCCGTATACAGAAACCTGCAGGGGGGACATAATTTGTGTATCCCCTGCATTTTCATATATGCAGATAACTGATAACATAAACCTAATTTGTAACAGCCCATTTGATAATTGATCCCAGTAATCCATATACCGAAACATGCAGGGAGGACACAATTTGTGTATTCCATGCATGCTCACGTAACTGATGACAGTAATCTAATGGTAAAAACCCTTTTGGATAATTGTTAACAGTGATCTGTATACAGAAACATGCAGGGGCGACATAATTTGTGTATTCCCTGCATGTTCACATATACAGATAACTGATAATATTGATCTAATTTGTAACAGCCCATTTGCTAATTCACCCCAGTGATTTGTATACAGAGACATGCACAGAGGACATAATTTGTGTATTCCTTGTATATTTACATGTGCAGATAACTTATAACACAGATATAATGATATAAGACCCTTTCATCGATCCCAGTGATCCATATACAGAGACATGCAGGGAGGACCAAATTTGTGTGCTTTTTGTATCATCAGGGGACTGTGGCGACTTTTTAACATTATATACATCTATTTTTTCATTTTGCTGCTTATTGTATACTTGGAGAAATATTCCCCCTGAAGAACCGTACTACAGACGGGGAAACGCGTTGAGCTTCCTTTTCCCTTGGATTACGCAGCGATTTGGTTTGTTTCCTGTTAGTTTGTGAACCAGGGTATAGCCACCGATAGGTGGGGTCGTCCCTTTTGGTACGGGGTCCCTGCTTTTAGGCAGGGTCTTGTAGGGACTGGTAGGGTATCCGTTTTTTCAAACATATTTTGTGCTTGGATACGTTGCATCTGGTTCAGGGGCGTAACTACCGGGGTAGCAGACGTAGCAACTGCTACGGGGCCCCGTCGCATAGGGGGCCCGCGCACAAGGGCAGCTGCTATCACGTCCGCTACCCCGGTAGGTCTGCTCCTGCGCCCGCCGGCAGTGAACATAACAGTTCACTGCGGCGGGTGCAGAACTGCGGAGCCCGGCGCATCCTGCCTCTGAACGCCTGGGCCCTCCGGCCCGAGCGTTCAGAGGCAGTACTGCCCAGAGGTAGCAGAATGGAGCGACGCTCGCTCCGCTCTGCTACTTCCCCCGCCGGCCCTCTGTGATCACGTGGGTGCACGCGGTGACGTCACATCACCGCGCCGCCCGCGCTGAGCACAGAGGCTGCAGGGGAAGTAGCAGAGGGGCGGCGCATCGGGGGAGCGTGGAACGAGGTGACTAAACTCTTTCTTATATATACCCTCCCCTAAGCCTGCCTATATAACCTCCCCCAAGCCTAAGCCTGCCTATATAAACCCTCCCCTAAGCCTGCCTATATAACCTCCCCCCAAGCCTAAGCCTGCCTATATAAACCTCCCCTAAGCCTAAGCCTGCCTATATAAACCCCCCCTAAGCCTAAGCCTGCCAATATAACCAAAAACCCCCCCTAAGCCTGCCTAATATAAACCCCAACCCCCCCCCCAAGCTAAGCCTGCCAATATAAACCCCCCCAAGTCCCCCCCACCGCTAAACCCCCCCCTAAGCTTGCCTATATAAAGCCCTCCTAAGCCTGCCTATATAAACCCCCCTAAGCCTGCCTGTATAAAGCCCCTCTAAGCCTAAGCCTGCCTATATAAAGCCCCCCCTAAGCCTGCCTATATAAACCCCCCTAAGCCTAAGCCTGCCTATATAAACCCCCCTAAGCCTGCCTATCTAAAGATCCCCTAAGCCTGCCTATATAAAGACCCCCCTAAGCCTGCCTATATAAAGACCCCCCTAAGCCTGCCTATATAAAGACCCCCCTAAGCCTGCCTAAAGACCCCCCCTAAGCCTGCCTATATAAAGACCCCCCTAAGCCTGCCTATATAGAGCCCCCCTAAGCCTGCCTATATAAAGCTTCCCCCTAAGCCTGCCTATATAAAGACCCCCCTCAGCCTGCCTATCTAAAGCCCCCCTAAGCCTGCCTATCTAATGCCTTCTAAGCCTGCCTATATAAAGCCTCCCCTAAACCTGCTTATATAGCGCCCCCTAAGCCTGCCTATATAGCGCCCCCCTAAGCCTGCCTATATAGCTCATATAGCCCGCCTAAAGCTTGCCTACCTAGACCCCCTAAGCCTGCCTAAATAGCTCCTATAGCCTGCCCGTCTCCAAGATTTTGCACGTATTGCACCAGTTCTCTGGAACATGCTACCCCATGTGATCAGGCACACTCACAACCCTCACAGTTTTAAGGGCGCTCTGAAAACTCATCTTCTTAGACAAGCCGACCAAGATCCCTAATTGTCAACCCCCCAAATTCTGTCACAGATTTGTCACTTCCTGCACTTTGGCACCCACAGGCACTTATCTGTATATAGATGTATGGTTGAGATGGCAGGTTCATCCACATTTTATGTATACTACTCCATATTTATGAAACATGGCCAGACCATTGTAAACCAAGCACTTGTCACCTTTTGTTTCACCCATACACCATAATAGATTGTAAGCTCTTGCGAGCGGGACCCTCCCACCTTGTGTCTCATTTGTCAGTAGCTTTTTTTATAATGTAATGTCTGGTTTGTCTGTGCTTATTCCCTCTATATTGTAAAGTGCTGCGGAATATGTTGGCGCTATATAAATAGAGATTATTATTATTATTATTATTGCCTACCTAGCCCCCCCTAAGCCTGCCTATATAGCTCCTATAGCCCGCCTAAAGCTTGTCTACCTAGCCCCGCTGAAGCCTGCCTATCTACTTATATGGGGCCCTATAGCTAACTAAACCTTGCTTACCTACCTATATGGCCCCTATAGCCCACCTAACCCCTGTCTACCTGTATGGCTCCCTATAGCTACCTAAACCCTGCCTGCCTATATGAGGACCCTATTGCCTACCTAAACCTGGCCTATCTGGGGCCCTCTATAGCCTATCTAAACCCTGCCTGCCTAAATGGACCCCATATAGCCAGGGGAGCAGGTGCTGGAAAAGTCAGGATTCTAAGATATTTGTGTCTAAATCTGCAGGGATAAGTAGTCGGGAGACGTCATCATTGCGGTATGGACCAGATGCAGAACAAAAGGGGAAATCAACGACTCGTCAGGGAAACGTCACCTGTGAGTCACAAGATGTAGCTACACTTTAATCACTTATATGTCTACATAGTCTGTGTACACTGGTGTCTACCACTATATGGTCACTGTTTGGTGGTAATATACAGTCTGTAAAGTCTGTGTACACTGGTGTCTACTACTATATGGTCACTGTATGGTGGTAATATACAGTCTGTAGAGTCTGTGTACACTGGTGTCTACCACTATATGGTCACTGTACGGTGGTAATATACAGTCTGTAGAGTCTGTGTACACTGGTACCTAGCACTATATGGTTACTGTATGGCGTTACTATTGGTCTTTGTATCCTGATCAGTAATAGTGTAGGGGTATAATTCAGTCACTATGTGGTGGTAATTTGTGGTCATGTTCTGGCGGTATAATCCGGTCCATATGTACTAGAGTTATTGGTAATGTTGGTTTTGGTATAGTGGATTTGTTTGGTAGCAGTATGTATGGTGATGTATTTACCCCTTATCTAACAGCATGTCCCGGTAAATGTTCGTGGTCAGGGAAGGAGGGGGGAGCCCCATTCAAAAGTTTGCTTTGGGGCCCTGGCTTCTCTAGTTACGCCCCTGATCTGGATATACATGTTTGCATCATGTGCGCATAATCATATGCTAGACTCCGGTCACGTGAGTAATGTCACCTTAATTTTCTGTACTTTTTATAGAGATATGTATACATATATTTCGCTGGCTCACAACTAAAAACAGGAATACGTATTTTGTTTGGAAGCAATTTGCTATTGTATTTTCAGAAATCAAATTATATCGGTTAAGCATATATTTAATAAATGTTACGTTTTAGCTGTATTTCCTGCATACTCACATATACAGATAACTGATGACCGTAATCTAAGGGCTTGTCCCCACGGCACAGGTTTTCGCCGGATTTACAGACGTTTTTTGGATTTTAAAGCCATCTGTAAACCGGCTGTCAACCTTTTACATGGACCTTAATGGGAAATCTGTGCAGCAGTCCTCACTGCACGGATTTTCCACCGGACGTTTTTTTAGACCGCCAGCGGTCTGAAAAACATAGAATATGTTAATTCTATCGCTCGGTTTTCGGGCAGAACATGAACATGTGGGTGCGAAGGGGGAGGGCTTGAATCTGCAAATCGCTGAGAACAGCCGCCCCCCTTCGTGCCAAAAACAGACCAAATACCAGTCGGGATTTCCCAGAAGGACACCAACTGAGTGATGACAAAACATCCATTGAGGCCATGTGATCAATGAACGTCACATGGTATGCAGGACGTAGGAAGTAGGGGAGTAAAGGGATCTCTGCCTGGTTTTGCAAAGCAGAACAGGTAAATAATTTTTAATGAGGATCAATTACAAAGTTCATTATAGTTAAGTTATGAGCTCTATAACAAATGAAAGAATAGTGAGAACTTCTTTAACTTAGGTAAACAAGCTTCTGTGCTAGAGAGAAGGATTTCCCGACCAGTATCTGGTCTGTGCCGTGTAAACGGTCTCTAATGGTAAAAACCCCTTAAGATAATTGTTATCAGTGATCTGTTTACAGAAACATGCAGGGAGGACATCATTTGTATATTCCTTGTATATTCACTTTTGTAGAGAATTGATATTGGTGACCTAATTTAACACAACAAAAAAAGAACAAAAAATTCCTCTCTGATACTGAGAAACTACCACGTGTTCTATAGTAAACAATGTGCTACGTCCAAATCTGAAGTCAGAATTCCTGTGGCACATCAGGAGATTAAATTATTCCTAAATATACGGAAATTAAATCTAGAGTTTATAAAGAATGAATTTACTACACACTGAACAAGTTATTGTCCCCAATTAAGTGATCTACCTTTCAATTTTAATAGGTAAAAAGTCGAAGAAAACAATGTTGAATTGGGCTCATAGCAAATATATAGATTGTATATATTGTACCTATTCCAAATTTAGGGGGACATGTATGAAAGCGGTCTTTGTTGCCCATAGCAACCAATCAGAGCTCCTCTTTCATTTTTTTAGAGCAATATATGAAATGAAAGGGGAGCTCTGAGGTAGTGGTCATCTTGAAGGTGTTTGGGGTCATTATCATGTTGGAATACTGCTCTGCGGCCCAGAAGGGAGTGGATCGTGCTCTGCTTCAGTATGTCATAGTACATGTTGGCATTCATGGTCCCCTCAATGAACCCCCAATGCCGGCAGCACTCATGTAGCCCCAAACCATGACACTCCCACCACCATGTTTAACTGTAGGCAGGACACACTGGTCCTTGTACTCCTCACTTGGTTGCTGACACACACACTTGCTTGACACCATCTGAACCAAATAAGTTTATCTTGGTCTCATCAGACCACAAGACATGATTCCAGTAATCCATGTTATTAGTCTGCTTGTTTTAGTGACTGACAGTTGATGTCTTGTCTGATGAATCGTTAACGTTTTGTTTTCTTCTCCGTCCGCTCTAGACTGCAATTATGACTTCTCCCGGCTACGACCCATCCCTGCAGAATTCACAACACAAACACCTGAGACTCCTCACTTTTTTATCATTTTCCTACCTATGCCCTCCCTTCTCTATGTACAAACTCCCCCTCCATAGTGCCCCAAATGGTAATAATTACCCCTTTGGTGCCCTGGTAGTTCGGTATATAACCCCCCCTCCGTAGGTAGGTAGCCGGGTAGTGGGCAGTTAAGGATACCCCCCCATAGGTAGGTAGGAGGTAAGTAGGTAGCCAGGGAGGTAGGTGGGTAGTAGGGTAGCCAGGGAAGTAGGTGGGTAGTAGGTAGTCGGGTAGCCAGCGAGGTATCCAGGGAGGTAGGTGAGTAGTAGGTATTTGGGTAGCCAGATAGATAGGTGGGTAGGTAGCTGGGTAGCCAGGGAAGTAGGTATATAGCCAGGAAGGTAGGTAGTCAGCCAGTCAGATGGGTAGCTATCCGGACAGGCTGGTAGATAGGTAACCAGCCTGGTAGGTAGGTAGCCAGCTGGGTGGGTGGCCAAACGGACGGGTAGGTAGCCGAGTTACGTAGCCAGGTGGGACGGGAGGGAGTGAGGTAGCTGGGTGGATAGGTGGGCAGGCAGGTGGGTGGCCAGGCGGGCAGATAGGTAGGTATCCGGGCTAGGTAGCCAGGCGGGCTGGTAGGTTGGTAGGTAGCTGGGCGTATAGGTAGTCGGGCAGGCAGGTCGGTAGCTGGGCGGACAGGTAGGTAGCTGGGCGGGCGGGTTGGTAGCCTGGCTAGGTAGCCAGGCAGGTGGGTGGGTAGGTAGCCAGGCAGGCAGGTGGGTAGCTTAGTAGCCGGGTGGGCGGGTAGGTAGCCAGATGGGCAGGTGGGTAGGCAGGTGGAGAGAGAGGGCCCACACTCCTAGGGACAGCTACACTTCTCCTGTGTTGTAACCAGAGCCGGGCCCTCCTCTCTCTTTGCCTGCACCGCTTCTGCCCAACGGCGGGATGCCCACCAATTTGAATCAGTAAAGCACAGTGAAGCGGCCCTGCCTGCCACTAATACAGTGCTTATGTTCAGGGGTATTTAGTGATGGGGAACTGATTATTTCAGCTACTTGCCAGGGTACACAAGTGTATTGTCAGAGTGGCTACCCGATCAAACTGTTCGCCATCAAAGATAAGGCATAAGTTGCAGACCATGCCATTAGCTTATCGAATTACATGAGCAAAAGAAGGGCTTAATACTTACTGAAATAAAAGCATGTGGACAATTGTTTGGAGAAATTTAAATATTGCTTCTTATCTTTGGGCGTTTCTCGACCGTGATCCATTTTCAGCTAAAAGACATAAACATGGAAATTTGGACTGATAATATCTGAGGGATCTGGCGCAAGGTCACATTCCATCTTATTGTCTAGGACGATCATGTCTATGTTAGGCATGGCTGCTATATTTATACCGGTGAAGTAGGATAAAACCGATGACTCACAATTTCACATCAAATCAGTTTATTAATAATCTAACTTTTATGTGTAGCACTGGCCGTCATCTGATCTACAGTAAATCAAAAACCTGCAACATTGAAAAAAATCTTAAAGGGGTCATACCAGCTTAGCAAAACATGGCTGCTTTCTTCTAGAAACAGCGCCACTCTTGTTTATGGGCTCATTTAAGATACAGATTGCCTTAGGTCTTACTATGCCTTTGCTCAAATTTGGATTTTCCAAGATTTAAAAAGGTTGTCTCACCTTGCTGTTTCAAAGAGCCACAGGCAGCTCCATACTCAAACTTCCAGATTAGGCTGTGGGTGGCTCTATAGCAGTGATTGACATATCAGTTCAGCTATTCCTAGCTATTCCTGTTACAGTAACATGAGTGCAGAAGGTTTAACATCTGTAGTGCACAAAGCTATAAAGCTCTAAGGGTTAAAACTTGTCATGAAAGGGGTTATCTCAGTGTTTAATGATTTCATAGAACACTATAAACAGCATTTATATGGAAAAGTAAAGATATCCCACTACCTTCATGTGTTTCTTTTGTTTTGCCTCATTATTCATCTAGCATAAGATCAGTGAAACTTCCTGGTCATGGGAGTGGCAGTAGTTCTCTAGCAGCTCTTTCCTACAAGTCCCAGAATCCATTGCAAACTGCAGTTACAATCTAGGACTTCTCTGCACTTGCCCCCTAATCATCCTAGCACTGTTCAGCTCTATACACCCTTACATCATCATTCTCAGACATGTACACCTCATGCCCCTGCGTCTCTGCTCCCGTTCACTCGCTGCAGCAGGTTGTTATAGTACATTGCATCAAACAGTTTGTAACTTGTTAAAAAAGATATTCTTTCCTCATCCTACAATATATGTAATACATGTACAAATATATATATAATTTGTTTTACACGCTTCTATTTATGTGCTGTACACAGGTACACAGCTATCCCATCATAGTAACTCTGATTACTGTGGGGAATGTGGCATCACCCAGCTTTCTTGTACACTGGATAACCTATTTAGCATCCAAGAAAGGTGGACGATGTCACATCCTCCACAGCAATTGGTCTTTGATTATGGAAAAGCTGTGTGCTTGCTATAGAGGATGTGATATCATCACTGCACCAAGTGACGTCAGGGCAGCATCTCATGATGCTTTACACTGGCACCACTACTATATAAAGAACAGTAGGCAGACTTTTTTCTGACTCAGATGTCCTAATGCACATTCAGTCAATCAAACAATGCAAGTTTTCTGACCAGGTGAAAAGGTTTTATTTAGCAACATTATCATCTCCTCCTATCGGTAAATACAGTGCAAAATGACGAAGGCAACGAGACTCTAGCAGCTAGCAGTTATGAGTCACTATGATCATAAAGTTATCACTGTATGTGTCCAAAGTAGTGTATAACACACTAACCCACCAGCTCTGTTAATTCCATTCCATTCCTGTCAGCACTTCTGTATACATAGTGACTGATGAGACTCTAGAGGCAGCCAGATCTTTCTCTGCTTAGGTCACATCCACCACAGTGGAGTGTTTATGAGTGGAGCCTGGCTTCAAAGCACACCAACTGAGTGATGACAAAACATCCATTGAGGCCATGTGATCAATGAACGTCACAAGACATGCAGGACGTAGGAAGTAGGGTAGTAAAGGGATCTCTGCCTGTTTTTGCAAAGCAGAACAGGTAAATATTTTTTAATGAGTATCAATTACAAAGTTCAATATAATGAAGTTGTGAGCTCTATAACTAATGAAAGGATAGTCCCAGAGAACTTCTTTAACTTAGGTAAACAAGTTTCTGTGTTAGAGATAAGACTTAGCAAGGAGTGACTCATCATCCACAGACTGACTGGTTGATGGCAGCTTAGATCAATTGGATAAGAGAAAGAGCAGAGACAGGAGGTGTAACCTCTAGAAACTTGCATATACTAGCAATAGGTAAATATCTTCTTTATCTCCAGACCATAGCGGAATCAATATAGCAATGTATTTGGTAATAGCTTTTATTTACCACTAACTACAAGTTTAAAACTAATCATTGTGATGAGAAAGCCCCTTTAAAGGTAACTTGTCATACTATCTGATCCACTGGCAGCATGTTATAGAGCAGGAGGAGCTGAGCATATTGATATATAATTGATATATATATAATTTTTAGAAAGGTTCAGTAAAACTTGCAATTTATTCATTAAACGTACTACTTATTCATGGTTAAGAAGTCCAGTGAGTGGTCTTATCAATGATTGACAGCTATTTCTGTATATGCACTCATAGGGAAGGCTGTCAATCACTGATAAGACCGCCCACTGGACTCCATTACCCAGAATAGGCAGTTAATTAAATGAATCCATTACTAGTTCTGATGCAGCTTTTTCCTACTAAATTATATATCAATCTGCTCATCTCTTTCTGCTCTATATAATGCACTCTGAAGATTACATAACATGTAACATGTGACAGGTTCTCTTTAACCCCTTAAGCCGAGCGCCTGAAAAGTACTTAATGAACAGCACATTTTTTTTAGTTTTTGCCTCCTCGCATTTCAACAGTCGTAACTCTTTTATTTTTTCAATGACGCAGTTGTTTGAGGCCTCGTTTTATTTGGGACAAGTTGTTCTTTTTGGGGGAATAAATTAAGTTCACTTATAAATTATTGCAGAATTTATTTAAAATTTTTTTTCAAATGTTATTTTTTTTTTTAAATTTTTTTTTACACCATTCCCATTTCACACTTAATAACTTGTTAGATTAATTCTACAGGCCATTACGGTCGTGTGGATACCTAATATGTATAGGGTTTTTTGTGTGTGTAATGTATGTACAATCATTTTTTATTAAATATTTATTTTTATTTGATTTATTTTTTCTACAGTTTTTTACGTTTTTTAACTTTTTTTAAATCACATGATGTTTTATATTTTACTTTTTTTTAAACTTCATAATCTGTGTCAGTCTGACACAGGCAGCAATAAGGGCAGCACACAGTCTACCCTGATTGCTGGCTTCTTACACAGACAGTCCTGGGGCTACTTTAGGTCCCCAGGGCTGACTGTGCAGCCGTTCCCCGAGCTCTGTCGGGTCACCGGAGTCCCGATCACCCAATAGAGCAGGGGAAAGCCCTTTGATTATGCCGTGGTCGCAATCAAAGAGTTAAAGGGGTTGTATCATTTCAAAGAATGGGTCTCAGAATAAGGGGACAGTGAAAAGAAGCAACTTTGCAATAGGATGTCATTAGCAAAGCTGTCTTGTTTTCTCCCTTCCTTTCGTGCGCTGTACTCACTGTTCAGCTGCTCCAGTTGGATTCCTCCCCTTGGCCTTCTATTGGCTGCCGGCTCTACTCATTAGCATTTCACCCAGCCCCCGGTCGTAATCACGGGAGCGCGCATTCCTGGGCATGCTCCCTGCCTCTGTGTTCCTCTACTACTAGTACAATGAGTCCGGGCATGCTCAGTAGCCTGGAGTCATTGTACTAAGCAAACAACTTCCTGCTTCGCTTCCTGTCAGTGCAATCACACGGCCGTGAACGGACATCGTCTCTTTGCAGGCAGGATCCATCCATTCATCCATCCATCTGTCCATCCATCCGTCCATCCATCCATCCATCCATCCATCCATGCTTCCGTCCACCCATCCGTCCGTCCATCCATCCATCTGTCCGTCCATCCATCCATCCTTCCGTCTATCCATCCATCCTTCCGTCTATCCATCCGTCCATCCATCCGTCCGTCCATCCATCCATCCATCCATCCATCCATCCTTCCGTCCATCCATCCGTCCATCCATCCGTCCATCCATCCTTCTGTCCATACATCCATCCATCGGTCTATCCATCCGTCCTTCCGTCCGTCCGTCCGTCCATCCATCAGTCCATCCTTCCGTACGGCCATCCATCTATCCGTCCGTCCGTCCTTCCGGCCATCCATCCGTCTGTCCATCTGTACATCCTTCCTAACATCCATCTATCCGTCCATCCTACCGGCCGTCCATCCATCTTTCCATCCTTTCGTCCATCCATCCACCCCTCCGTCCGTCCATCCATCCTTCCATCCATCCGTCCGTCCGTCCATCCTGCCATCCATCCATCCATCCATCCGGGGAGAGAGGTTAGCAGCACATCACTCTGGGCAGCAAACTCTCCATTGGAGCATGTCTGCAGAGCTCTGCTATCCACTCCCTCTGCTCTCACACAATGACACTGTCTCGGGAGCGAGCACAAACAATGAGGCGGGGGGATGATGTCATCCCCCTACAGTTAAGAAGCGCCCAACGGGGAGCAGAAGCAACGCCCCTGGATTTGAGGAAGTGAGAAGCTTACACTCAACGCACTGGGGAGCGGAGGTTTCCTCCGCTCTGGGTTACATGCTGCGTTTGCGCTGGGAATAGGGCTGTGAAGCACAGCTCTGTTCTCAGCACTACTGCGTCGCCGGGAGCCGCAAACCCCAATGTCTGCAGCAACACGAACGACCTGCACCGCCCGACGTCTTTTGACATCAGGCGGTCGTTAAGGGGTTAAATATTGATTGCCTAGATTAAAAGGTGGCCACTAAAGGAGTTGAAAAATTGTTGCATGCTTCCATGGAGTCGCCCTGCTTAAAGTCCCGACTATATGTAATACAAATTGAGAATGCTATATTACTGTTATTAATGTGTGCCTTAAAGGGGTTGTCTCGTTACAAAGAATAGGTTTCAACATGTAGGGAACACTAAATAAAGATGTTTTCCACATATATTGCATTGTTCATTTTTTTTTTGTTAAAGGGGTTTTGCCACAAAGTGAAGTTCCTTACCTCTTATCTGCTCAGGAGAAAATATAAACAAAGCATGCAGTCATGAACAGCTGCAGGGGTGAGAGGGAGGGGGGTGAACAGAGCCAGGAAGCAGGGAGCGTCTCTAAAGTTTACTCAAATAATAACATTACAACTAGTGGATTCTCTATACATTGTCATTAATACCCTGTTTCCCCGAAAATACGACACCCCCGAAAATAAGACTTAGTGCATTTTTTTATGCAATTCAGAGTTTGGCTGCTTCTGCTGTGTTTTTTTATGAAATCACTACCCGTATATTAATACTTGTTGATGTTTTGTTCAACAATAAATGGGAATTATTGTTCATAGAAAAAAAACATCCCCTAAATAAGTCTTAGCTCGTCTTTAGGAGCAAAATTAATATAAGACACTGTCTTATTTTCGGGGAAACAGGTTAATGTACCCTCTATAACAGTGCCCACCATACTACCCACCATAACAGTGCAGTCATGCAGTGCCCACCATAACAGTGCACACCTTAGCACTGCAGCCATACAGCACTCATCATAATCATGCCATTCATACAGTGCCCTCAATAACAGTCCCAGCCATTCAGTGCCAATGATAACAGTGCTAGCCATACAGTAGTGCCCACCAAACAGTGCCATTCATACAGTGCCCACCATAACAGTCCCAGCCATAAAGTGCCCACAATAAGAGTGCCCCATATACTGCCCACCATATACTGCCCACTATAGCAGTTCCCACCATATACTGCCCACCATAACAGTGCCATTCATACAGTGCCCACCATAACAGTCCCAGCCATAAAGTGCCTACAATAAGAGTGCCCACCATATACTGCCCACTATAGCAGTGCCCACCATATACTGCCCACCATATACTGCCCACTATAGCAGTGCCCACCATATACTGCCGATCATAAAAGTGCCAGTCATACAATGCTCACCATAATAGTGCCCTTAGTTGAATGCAGCTGTCAAAAGATGAATATTAATTTCTGAAATATGAGGACAAAGACAAAGCATGTATGTGCCTTAAGGCTGGGGCCGCATGTTGTGCACCCGTGAGATAAACCTTTAATCAGCAGAATTATAATTCTCTCTTTCTTGGAAGTCAATTATAATTCCCCCCCCATGTCTGTAGCAGGTTTGTTATATCAGCTGATGACTCTCCGACCTTGTCAGTCCTGGGTTTGGAAATATTACTGAGTCTGTTTATCTCTGACTTTTATGTTACCTCCAAAAACATAATATCCCCCCATGACACTGAGGGTTGACGTATCTTCCCGGCGTGTCTAAATAACAGAGCCGGACCTGATTAGGGAACCCATCCCTGAGACTCTTGAATTATACCTGACAGATGCCCTGATATCACTGAACTAGCCGCTGTATTTGCACTTAGTGAATGGCTTATGGAAGCATCGCCTTTTTGTCAAGTGCTCACAGCAGTTGGCACTGAGGTCTGTCCCGGCCTCTCCTCTCAGCTATGAATGACAGCTCTAGAGATCTCCTGACCGGATACTAGAGCTGTCACTCACAGCTGAAAGTTGAGGCCAGGAAAATGCTCACTACTAAGGGTGCATTTTTGCGTTTTTTTTTCCAGAAATGTACAAAAGTAAAGGCAGATTAACCCCCTCCCAACATTGGACATAAGCTTACATCCTAGTCGTGTAGGGGTTACCGCACATGGACGTAATTATATGGCCTGATGATTGTGCAAACTCTAAAACAGAGTTCGCATGATCGCAGCGGGAAACCAGCTGTATATTACAACTGGCATCCACTGCATCGGCCCCAACCGGAGATTACACAGGGGGAGGCCATTTAACCCCTTAGCTAAGGGAAAGACAGAGGGAGGGGGCTCCCTCTGTCTCCATTGGAGCAACCGCTGCACGATAATGTTGCTGATGGATTACCTGACAGCCCTGAAAGTCTTTGTTAGACTTCCAGGGCTGCCCATGACGTCACTTTACTGTAGGCATGGCTGGGCATAGTGATTGACAGTTGCCATAGAGATCAGTACAAAGGAGCAATGCTGTGTATTGTTCTCCATTGTATCAGTGATCTTCAGATCACTGATACAAGTCCCCTATGGGGAAAAGTAAAAAAAAAAAAAAGTACAAAAAAAGTGAAAAACAAGTAAAACACAAACAAAAAAATACAATAAAAACACTTACTCCGCCCCTTTTCCTTTTTACAAACGACACTCACTGCAAAAAATAAATAAATAATTTTTTTAAAGAACATTTTTTTTTTTTTCCACAACCCAAACCCCAAAAAAACCAAAAAAAATTGGTGTATAAGGCTTGTTCCCAATTTTAAAATCCAGGGTTTATTTTGGGGGAGTTCATTCTAGGGGAAGCCTGCAACTTGGCCCACTGCAAAGTCATATAGTGGGAAAAACATAAATTTACGGCCCCCTTTTCTCTTACGGGCCTTGCAGGAGGGGAAAATAAACTACATTTAAAGGGATTTTAAACGAGCGGAACCCGCTCCCCCCAAATCTCCCCCCCCAAATTTTCCCCGGGGTTTTTTCTTTTCCCCCTCTTCTTTTGGGGGGAATTCTACTGGGGAACCCAACAAGGTTTTTCATTGCCCAAATTTATGGTCGTTCCACCCGTGGGGGGTTCCCAAAAAGTCCCCACCACGGCTTCACTTCTGGTGTGGTGCAAAAATCATTTTTTGTTTCCAAAAAGGGGGAAAAATGGGGAAACCCCTTTAAAGAGAAATTCGGGTTTTAATGGAGAGGTGGTCGGGAAACTTTTCTGTTGACTAAATGGGAGTTTTGAGTAGGCCTGCGGGATTGCGGTTGGTTTGGCGAGCCCCAACACCTATCTGACATTGAGGGAAAAATTTCTAAGCGTTTTTCCATCGTTTTCAAAAATTTGGGCCCGGGGCCGGGACTGGGAATAAAAATTAGCCCGGGCCCACAACCCCCCAGCACCCCACATACAATACCCGCTTAAAAAATTCCCTTGTTCTAAAAACCTTTGGGCCACTGTTTTAAAATAAATTTCCTAAAAAAGCTGCTTTCACAGGGAAAAAGATTTTTTTGGTTTTGTTTTTGTGAGAAAGGCAGAGCAGTTAAATTGCTGCCCTTTTTTTAAAAAAAAAAAACGCATAAAAAATGCACCAAAACCCGCCCGTGGGGAAACCCCCCCTCCCAAACAAAGAAAAAAAAGAAACAGGGGGCAGGGGAAACCCCCTCATCACGATTTAGGTGTGGAACTTGTTTACATAAGGGGACAACCCCACACGGGACATAATTTTTAAGCCCGGGCAAACCTCCCCAACCCCCCCAATACATCCCCAGTAGTCAGGTCACCTTTAATTTGGGAAATACAGCACTGACTCAACACAGAAAGTAAAATTTTTTTTCCCTGACATCGGGGGATACGGGAAAGTTTGTCACTTTTAAATGGGGATTGTTCTTTTCCCTTTTTTCCCCTTTGGCCCCAAAACCCCCAGGGTTTTCCTTTGTGGTTTTTTTTTTTCTTTCTCTGTCCAATTTAACGCATGCGGGTTTTCCTCTTTAGGGGGTCAAAAATTGTCCCTTTTAGAATTTCCAAAAAATTACATTTAAAGACCCCTCTCTTTTTCAGAAACTTTTTTTTTCCCAATTCCCCAAACATGTTGTTGGGGCCCCAAAAAAATTAAAAAATTAAAAAATTTTAGTTTAAGTGGCTTTGAAAATAGGGTAGCCCCCCATTAGGCAGGCGGGCCCCAGTCTGAAAGGGCAGGCCCAGGGCCCATTTGTAGGGAAAAGGCAGGCCAGTAATGGGTTTGGAAGGGCCAGTATGAGGAAAACCCGGGGGGGACAGTTTTGCGGGGCAGGCGGGGGAAACGGTACAGGAAAAGGGACAGTATACGGGCCGACGGGGGGACCATTTATGGGCAGAAGGGCAGGACGGGGGACATTTTTTTAGGGGGCCCGGAAAAGTGTATAGGCAGCCAAGGCAGTGTTTGGTGGGGCAGTCCCAATTTAGGCAGCCAGGGCCAGGGTAATGGCAGCGGGGGCGGGGCCCAGGGTTTAAAAGGAAAGCCAGGGGGGGCATCATATAGCCAGGCAGGGGTTAGGTAGCCGGGGCAGGGGCATATATAGCAAGGCAGGGGCACCCCATATAGCCAGGCAGGGTATAGGTGCCAGGGCAGGGTTAGGCACCCAAGGGCAGGGTATAGGTGGGCCAGGGAGGGCATCATAAGCCGGGGGCAGGGTTTATAGGTACCCAGGGCGGGCTATATAGCCAAGGAAAGGTATAGGTAGCCAGGGCGGGGTTTAGGGTACCCGGGGCCCAGGGATCTTATAGCCGGGGCGGGGTTTTATAGGTAGCCGGGGGCAGGGCATCATTAGCCAATGCAGAGAATGGGTTTGCCGGGAAAGGGTTTTTCCATATAGCCAGGGCAGGGTATAGGTAGCCAGGACAGGGTTATAGGTAGCCAGGGGCGGGGGTTTTTGGGGTAGCCAGGGCATCAAAATAGCCAGGGCAGGGTTTTAGGTAGCCAGGGGAAAAGGGCATCATATAGCCAGGGCGGGCATCATATAGGAAAGCCGGGCGGGGGAAATCCTATGGGGGTTAAAAAAAAGGGCAGGGTTCATTTTAGCCAGGGCAGGGCATCATATAGCCAGGGAGGGTTCTTTTGCCGGGAAAGGGCCCCATTTTGGGTTTGCCGGGGGCGGGGTTTATAGGTAGCCAGGGCAGGGTATAAAAATAGGTACCCGGGGGGTTTATAGGAGCCAGGGCAGGGCATAAATATAGGTAACCGGGGGGCCAAAGGGGACCCTTATAGGTAGCCGGGGCCCGGGCAAATTTTTAGGTAGCCCAGGGCAGGGTTTTTCATATGGTAGCCAGGGAAAGGGCATCATTAGGAAAGCCGGGCAGTGGTATCTTTATAGGTACCCAGGGGCGGGGCCCATTTTTATAGCCCAGGGCAGGGCATATATAGGTACCCGGGGCCAGGGCATCATATAGGTAGCCAGGGCGGGGCCTTTTTTATTTAGGTAACCAGGGCAGGGCTTTAAATTTGGGTTAAACCCAGGGAAAGGGGGCATCTTTTAAGGTACCCCAGGGCGGGGCATATTGCCAGGGGCGGGGATCTTATGGGTTTTACCCCGGGGCAGGGCATCATATAGCCAGGGCAGGGCATTCAAAATGGGTTTAGCCAGGGCAGGGAAATCATATACCCGAGAGGGCTTCATATAGGGCCACCCCCCAGGGTTTCATTTGGGTAGTAGGGAGGGTTATATGGAAAAAGCCGGGGGCGGGGGCTTTCAAAATACCCGGGGCGGGGCCCAATCATATGGGGTAGCCAGGGCGGGGGCTTTCATATAGGTTTAGAAAGGGCGGGGGTTAAAATATAGGTAGCCAGGGAGGGTATAAATTAGCCAGGGCGGGGGCTTCATATAGGTAGCCAGGGCAGGGTTAGGGTACCCGGGGGCAGGGAAATCATATAGGTGGCCGGGCAGGGTATAGGTAGCCAGGGCAGGGCATCATTTTAAGGTTTAAAAAAGGGCCCAGGGATCATATAGGAAAACCCAGGGCAGGACCTATAGGTAGCCGGGGCGGGGGCTTTCTTTATGGGTTTAAGCCAGGGCAGGGTACCCCTATAGGTACCGGGGGCAGGGAAAATTTTATAGGTACCCAGGGCAGGGGCTTTCTTTAAAAGGTAGCCGGGCGGGGGATATTTTGGCGGGGCTCATATGGGTTTCCCGGGGCAGGGCCCACATTTTGGGAAACCCAAGGGCAGGGAAATTTTTGGAAACCCAGGGCCCGGGGAAATCAAAAGGGTTTTGCCAGGGCAGGGATCCTAAAAGCCGGGGGGGGGTTATTATAGGAAGGGGGGGCCAGGGCATTTTAGCCAGGGCGGGGGCATCATATGGGTAGCCAGGGCAGGGCTTCATATACCCAAAAGAGCAGGGCATCATTTGGGTTTAGCCGGGGCGGGGGATAAAAATAGGTAGCTAGGGGAGGGTATAGGTAGCCAGGGCAGGGGAATCATTTTGCCAGGGCAGGGACCCATATGGTAGCCAGGGAAAGGTTAAAAGGGCCCGGGGGGAGGGCTTCATTTGGTAACCAGGGCGGGGGCATCATTTAGGTAACCAGGGCGGGGCATCATTTGGGTACCCAGGGGGGGGTTTCTTTACCCAAGGGCGGGGGGAAATCTATGGGTAGAAAGGCCCGGGGTTTTTCATATAGGTGGGCCAGGGAAGGGTTTCATATGGGTTTGCCCGGGGGAAAGGGGTATAAATTTAGGTCCCAGGGGGGATAATTATAGGTACCAGGGGGGGCGGGGCATCTTTTTAGCCAGGGCCAGGGATCTTTATAGCCCCCAAGGGCCCATTCATTTAGGTTTAAGCCAGGGCAGGGCATAAAATAGGTTTTTACCCGGGCCCAGGGTATCTTTTATAGGTAGCCAGGGCGGGGGTTATCTTTATGGGTTTCCCGGGGCGGGGGCGTTTATTATAGGTAGCCAGGACGGGTATAGGTAGCCAGGGCAGGGCATTATAGGGCCAGGGCAGGGTTCATATAGGTAGCCGGGGGAAAGGGTTTACCCATTTTGGTTTGCCAGGGAAGGGTATTATTTTGGTAGCCAGGGCCGGGGGCATCATATGGGTAGCCGGGGCTGGGCATATATACCCAGGGCGGGGGAAATATATACCCGGGGCCCGGGCATAATTTAGCCAGGCAGGGTATCATTTAGGTAGCCAGGGCGGGGAATGGGTTTAGCCGGGGCAGGGCACATATAGGAAAACCAGGGCGGGAGCACCCTTTTAGGTAGCCAGGGCAGGGAACAATGGGTTTAGCCAGGGCAGGGTTTTCATATAGGTGGGCCCAGGGAAAAGGGAATCTATAGGTAGCAGGGCGGGTTATATAGGAAAGCCAGGGCGGGGCCCTATATAGCCGGGCGGGGGCATCTTTAAAGGTACCCGGGCCCAGGGCATATTTTGGTAGCCAGGGAGGGGTTCATATAGGAAACCGGGGAGGGATCATTAGGAAACCGGGGGCGGGGCCCTTTCATAGGGTTGCAGGGAGGGCTTTATATACCCGGGGCCGGGGGCATCATAAGGTAGCCAGGGCGGGGGCTTTCATTTTAGCCAGGGCGGGGGGATATTGGGAAACCCCGGGGGAGGGCATCATAAGCCAGAGAGGGAATCAAAATGGGGAGAAAGGGCAGGGTATTTATAGGTGGGAGGGTGGGGTATAGGTAGCCAGGGCAGGGCATCATATAGCCAGGAAGGGAAAATTTTGGTAGCCAGGGCGGGGGCATCTTTATAGGAAACCCCGGGCAGGGTATCAAAATAGGTAGAAAGGGCGGGGAAACTTTAAGCCGGGAAAGGGCATTTTATAGGTAGCCCAAAGGGCAGGGTTTTTGGGTTACCCAAAAGGGGCGGGTATCTTTTAAAAGGAAAGCCAGGGGGGGGTTTTAGGTAGCCGGGGGCCAGGGAATCTTAAGGTAACCAGGGCAGGGATATATAGGAAACCGGGGCCCAGGACACTTTTATGGGTTTGCCGGGCAGGGAAATATTTAGGGGGGCCGGGGAGGGTATCATATAGGTACCGGGGCCCAGGGCATAAAATAGGAAACCCAGGGCAGGGTTTTTCCCTATAGGTGGGCCAGGGCAGGGCACATATAGGCGGGGCATCATATAGGTAGCCGGGGCGGGCTAATGGGGAAACCCGGGGGGGGGTTTCATATAGGTAACCGGGGCAGGCATCAAATAGGACCCCCAGGGGCGGGGGCATATTTTGCCAGGGCAGGGTATATTTGGTAGCGGGGCCCAGGGCTTTCATTTTAGCCGGGCAGGGCTTTCAAAATAGGTACCCAGGGCCCCAGGGCATCATATAAGGAGCAGGGATAAATATAGGTCCCGGGGCCCGGGTTTTCTATAGGTAGCTGGGGCAGGGTATAGGAGCCAGGGAAAGGGGAAAATCATATGCCGGGGCCCGGGCATCATTTTAGGTAGCCGGGCAGGTTATAGGTAGCCAGGGAGGGCAATCATATAGGAAACCCAGGGCGGGGGTTTTCTATGGGGGCAAAACCAAAGGGCGGGGCATCTTTAAAAGGTAGCCAGGGCCGGGGCCCCTCTTTAAAAAAAAGGGGGGGGCCTTATATAGGTACCCAGGCAGGGGTATCATATAGGTACCCAAAGGGAGGGAAATCATATAGGTGGGCAGGGGGGGTTTATCATATGGGTTTAGCCAGGGCAGGGCATAAAAGGGTTTGCCGGGGGCGGGCACATATACCCAGGGGGGGCTTCTTTTAACCCGGCAGGGCTTTCATTTGGTTTACCCAGGGCGGGGCCTTAAATATAGGTAGCCGGGGGCGGGGGTTATCTTATAGGTACCCAGGGCAGGGCCCCTATAGGTACCCAGGGGCAGGGTTTCATTTAGGAAACCCAAAGGGCAGGGTTTTGGTACCCGGGGCCCCAAGGGCTTTCATATAGGTAGCCAGGGCAGGGGGCATTCATTTAGGTAGCCAGGGAGGGTATAAATATAGGTTTGCCAGGGAGGGTATCATATAGGTCCCCCGGGCAGGGCATCATATAGGTGGGCCAGGGCGGGCTTTCATATAGCCGGGGGCAGGGCACTTATAGGCCCCCCGGGCCAGTAAAAATTTAAAAAAAAAAAATTTAAAAGTAATCCCCCTCACCCGGAATCCCGCGGCCCCGCCCTCTTAAACTTGGAGCGGGGGCCCCGGGCCCCACTGCAGGGGGAGGGGGGCCGGGAGAGGTGCGGAGGGATTTCATTACATCGCGCGCCTGCCCCGCGGCCTCCGGGGAAAGCGGGAACAGACGGGATCAGTAGATCCCAGGGGTTCCAGCCTCGGCTGTCCCTGCACTGCCGGGGGCAAGCGGGGGCCGGGGAAGGGGGGGTGCAGGCTGGGTCGGTTTGCCCCGGGACTTTTGCGCCGAAGTGGCGTTTGGGGGCCCGGGTCGCCCCCCCTGCCACGGGGGTCCGGTTGCTTTTGCGCCCCTTTGGGCCCCCCCTTTGTAGCACCCTACAGGACTGGCCCCCGGCACGGGGGGCCCGCCGGGGGGAAAAACTCCGTCCTCCTCGGCGGACGATCCAAAAGGGCCCTGGGCCCGGACCCCGCGGCCCCCGGCAAATCCCCGGTTTGCCTTATGGCCGTCGGGCCTGAATGGGACCAAATTTTAAAATGTTTTCAACCAAAAAAGCCTCCCCTAATCCTAAATCAATTTGGGGTTAGGTTTGTTTTTTTTTTTTTGGTGTTTTCTGAAATTTTTAATCTGGGGTACCCAATCGAATTGCTTGTTTTGGGTAAAATTTTTGGAGACTTTAATCTTAAAAGACGTGCCGACTTTGCGGGGCTGGTGGGGGGTCATTCGTCTGCAGGGGAGTCTTTAGTGTCGTGCAAAATCGGAGTTTGCGGCCCCACGATCCGGGTATGGGGCTGTACTAAAACCCCCTGATCCCAGAGCCCCCTGCGGCACCGGGCAGGGGGGGGAAACCTCCGAACCCGATGCTTTAAACCCCCTTTGATTGGGGTTGGTTACCGCAGGCAATCAAAGGGTTCCGTCTGTCTGGTGTCGGAACACCCGGTGACCGCAGAGTCAGGGAAGGCTGCACAGTCAGCTCTGAGGACCTAGAGAAGCCCCCGGCTGCTGTGTACTAAGCCGTGACCGTACCACTGTGTGCTGTCCAGATCCTGTGTGTCGAAGTGAAAAAAGGTTTGATGTATTGCATAAGAAATTCTATAAAATTTCTAAGTGTTAAAAAAAAAAAAAAAATTGTTTAAAAAAGTTTTAAAAAATAACAAAAAAGGTAAAAAAAATGAAAAAAAAAATAAATAATAAAATAAAAAAAAATAAATTTTAAAAAAAAAAATTGTGCATCATTATTCACAAAAAAAAACCTCAATTGTGGCACAGACCGTAATAACGTAGGCCTCGTTCCCCGGCTTATTTGCCGACGGATTTTGGGGCCGTATTCCCCGCGGTTTTTCGCTTCAATACGGCGCCAATTCCCTGGAGTCATTCGGTAAACCCCTGCTTCATGGGAACAGTGGATTCCCCGCTCCTCCCCCCCTCGGGAAAACCCCCCGCGGGGGGGAGAAAGTGACATGCACATTTTTACGGCGCGGACGCGCCGTAAAAAAAGTTTTGTTATGGGGTCGGGAGCGGCCCCCCCGCCGCGTTTGGGCTCCCCCCCCGCCCCGCCCCTTATTCACGGCGGTTTTTTGCGCTCAATGGCGAAATTGTCGGGGAATAAGGTTTTGATCACGGCGTAGATTAAACCAAAAAGTTTTTAAAAGTGTGAAAGTGAATGGTGTAAAAAAAAAATAAATAAATTCTGAAAATTTTTTTAAAAAGCGAATTTTTAAACTATTCCCTAAAAAACAACTTGTCCCGATTAAAGGGCCTCCCCCCCGTTTGGTCATTAAAAAAATAAAAAAGTTAAAACTGTTAAAACGCAAGGAGGCAAAAACAAAAAAAAAATTTTTGGGTCATTAACTCTTTTCAGGGTTCGGTTTAAGGGGGTTTAATTTGGGGGCCAGATGAACCCAAAAGAAACTTTTGGGCCCCTAGGTATGAAACTTTTTGGGTCAAAATTCCTTTTTCCCCGGGTTTATGGGAAAAAAAAAAAAAAGTGAGTTTTAAACCAAAACGCTTTCAACAGGGCCCCTTTAAATGGCGTTTAACGCTTTGGGCCATTCGCATTCCCCTTTAGGCCACCCTTTGGGAATCTTTGGTTTCTGTAGTAGAACCAGCAGATGTGGGGGGGGCAGAGCCCGCTACGTGTGGTGTTGTTTTGGGAGACACTGCTCCTTTTGTTCTTTTTGAATGGCTCTTTTTAAATGTCTGTGGGAGCATGATTTGCTGTGGGGTAAGTAAAATTGTAAAAAATCAATGAGGTCAATGCCTGAATCAGAATCTCCCGGGGATGGGGTCCCTATCAGTCATTCCTCTCTTAACCACTGAGCCGCTTTTTTTTTCCGGTTTTTGTGGCTGGTTTGTGTATTATAAAGATTTATAGTATTAAAATTTTTAAGTAACAACCATTGACTGTGATGAAGGGTCCATCATTCCATTTCCCTTCTGTTGGTGTGGCCACCCCCGGGACGGAAACTGACCTAGTTTTTTGGTCACCCATTATTGCTATGAGACGTAGTTTAAGTAGGGCCGGGCGGGACTGACGTGACTCATGGGGATCCCCCTTAAAATAAATGACACCCGACATTTGGGGAAGGTCTTTCTTTATCACCAAAATTCTACCTTCAAAAAATGGCCCTGCATTAAAAAGCAGCCCGACCGACCCCGTTAAAAGTCCAAGGTGGGCCCTTAAAGGGGTTGTCTCGCTGCAAAAAATAGCTTTTAAATTGTTTGGGAACACAAAATAAAAACATTTTTCCCAAATATATTGCTTTTTTTCCCCCTGTTTTCCCTAAAGGGGTACAAGGAATTATGACCTCCTGGCTATTTCAGTTCCCTCAGTAATAACCTCAAAAAATTTTCCCCCGCTGTTTGTTCAATGAGAAACAGTGGTGAAGTCTCCCGTGTTTTTGTGTGTCAGCAGTAAAAAAACTTGATTTATGTAAATAAATAGAATGTAATTATTCTTTTGTATTGGGGATCAGATAAGAATCCTGTTGTATTTGAGAAGTAATTGATTAATTAGACTGAAAGCCGCCAATGGAGTGTACAAGCAGGAGCTGTATGCAATATCGGGTTTGAACCAGGAAGTGACGAGTTTTCTTCTGATTTTCTGAAACTGAAGGGAGACAAAAACCCTTTTAAAGGGATTGTCTCACTACATTGATTTGTCCTGTTTTCTTGGTTTCATTTTGAAATTTAGGGGATGTTTTTCTGGCTTCCACTAGGCTGCAGTAGAAGCCAGGCTGTGCTATGCAAAAAGTGCTGGCAGCCTATTGGAGGACTGAACAGGTCGTAGCTTTTTAGGGGCCCGAGGATGATTTCAGCCATACAAGAGGGGATATCTAGGAATTGGTGGACACTGTTAATGGACAATTTCCAAAGTGACTTGTTTTTGCAAATTTTTTATAAAAAAAAACTTGTAGTGAGAAACCCCCCCCTTAAAAACGCACAAGAGTTTCCCCATAGACAGCATCAGCCACAGTGTTCATATGAAGAGAGAGGGCCCAAATAACGAGTATCAGGGAGTGTCCCATAAATTATGTTAGCTATAAAATAACCCATTAACAACAGCAGCCAAGAAGTGAGTTTATAATCAGTGTCAGAGAGTGCCCCATTAATGATGTCAACTACAAAGTGCTCCAATAACAATAGCAGCCTAAGAGTGCCCCATTAAACAGCGTCAGTCAGCAAGTGATCTTAAAAGTTATGCCAACTTCACAGTGCCCCATTAAGAAGAGCAGTCAGGAAGTGACCCCATAAATTATGTCCACCATAAAGTATCCTATTAATAATAGCAGCCAGAGAGGGACTTTATAATCAGTGTCAAAGAATGACCCAATAAATGATGTCAAAGAGTACCCCAATAACCAAGGCAGTCAGCAAGTGTCCCTACAAACCATGTTAGTCAGAAAGTGACCCTATAAATGATGTCAACTATAGAGTATCCCATAAACACTAGCAGCCAAGAAGTGACCCCATAAATTATGTCAACTATAAAGTGCCCCATTAATAACAGCAGCCAGAAAGGCACTTCATAATCAGTGTCAGTCAAAGAGTGATGTAATAAATGATGTCAACTACAGAGTACCCCATTAACCATGGCAACTAGAGAGTGTCCCTAAAAACTGTGTCAGTCAGAAGGTGACCCTGTAAATTATGTCAGCTGTAGAGTTTCGTATTAACAATAGCAGCTAGGAAGTAACTTCAAAATTAGTATCAGTCAGAGAGTGACCCCATGAATCATGTCAACTACAGAGAGCCCCAATAATCATAGCAGCCAAATAGTGTCCCAATAATAAGCAGTGTCAGTCAGCAAGTGACCCAATAAATTATGTCAACTGTAGACTGCCCCATTAACAATAGCAGCCAGGAAGTAACTTAATAATCAGAGTCAGTCAGACAGTGACCCCCAAAAGGAGTAAACTTTTAAATTTAATTATTTTTATTATTATTTTTTTTTAGAGCGCCTTTAAATTTCCCAGGGCGTACTTTAAGGGGAATTACATACAAAACAAATTTTTAACAAATAAATGGTGAAAAAATGACAGTAACTGAAACAGAGGGAAAGGGACCCTCCCTGAGGGTTACAATCTAAAAAGGAAAAGGGGGAGAGACAAAAGGGTTGGGGCAACAGTTGGGGGCCGGTGTAGGGTGGGGGAGTTAAGGGGGGTTGTAGGTTACCCTAAGAGGGGGGGTTTTCAGGTTGCTTTTGAAACGGTGAAAAGTTGGAAGAGCTGATGTTTTGGGTTAAGGAGTTCCGGGTGTGGGGAAGCACGGGGAAGTTTGGAACGGTTTGTGGGAGCTGATTAGAGGGGGAGAGGAAGGCCCTGGGGGGGCGGGTTTGGTGGGGGGAGGTATCGGGGAAATTTTGGGCAGAGATTAGGGAGGGGAAGGGGCATGGAACCTTTAGGTCAGGTTAGAAATTTAAATTGTTTTCGTTGGGCAATGGGAAGCCAGTGAAGGGATTGGCAGAGGGGAGCGGCAGAGGAGTAGCGAGGAGAGAGGTGAATCAGAGTGCCCTTATAAGTAAAGTAGCCAGAGAGTGTCTGTACAAGCAGTTCCAGTCAGAAAGTGACCCCATAAATTATATCAACTATAGAGTGTCCCATGAACACTAGCAGCCAGGAAGTGACCTCATAATCTGTGTCAGACAGAGACTGATCCTATTAATGATGCAAACTACAGAGTGCCCCACAGCAGTCAAGGAGTGTCCCAAATGAGCAGTGATAGTCAGAAAGTAACCCTATAAGTTATGTCAACTTCAGAGTTCCCCATTAACAATAGCAGCCAGAAAGTGACCCTATAAATGATGTCAATTATACAGTGTCCTGTAAACACTAGCGGTCAGGCAGTGACCCGATAAATAATGGCAACTATAAGGTGCCCCATTAATAATAGCAGCCAGAGAGGCATTTCATAATCAGTGCCAAAGAGTGATCTAATAAGTTATGTCAACTACAGGGTACCTGCAATAACCATGGCAACCAGAGAGTGTCCCTACAAACTGTGTCAGTCAGAAAGTGACCCTATAAATGATGTCAACTATAGAGTGTCCCATTAACACTAGCAGCCAGGAAGTGACCCCATAAATTATGTCAACTATAAAGTGTCCCATTAATAGCAGTCAGAGAGGGACATAATCAGTGTGAGTCAAAGAGTGACCCAATAAATCATGTCAACTACAGAGTACCCCAATAACCACAGCAGTGGTTATTGGGGTAACCAAAAAAGTGACCCCATAAATTATGCCAACTATAGCGTGCCCCATTCACAATAGCAGCCAGGAAGTGACCCCTTAAATTATGCCAACTATAGAGTGCCCCTTTTACAATAGCAGCTAAAAAGTGACCCCATAAATTATGCCAACTATAGAGTGCCTCATTCACAATAGCAGCCAAAGAGTGATTCTATAAATTATGCCAACTATAGAGTGCCACATTCACAATAGCAGCCAAAAAGTGACCCTATAAATTATGCCAATTATAGGGTGCCCCATTAACAATAGCAGCCAGGAAGTGACCGCATAAATTATGCCAACTATAGAGTGCCCCATTCACGATAGCAGCCAAAAAGTGACCCCAGAACATTATGCCAACTATAGAGTGCCCCAATAACAATAGCAGCCAGGAAGCAACCTCATAATCAGTGTCAGTCAGACAGTGACCCCATAAATGATGTCAACTATAGAGTACCCCATTAACAATATCAGCCAGGAAGTGAGCCCATAATTTTTGTAAGACCAGGAGTCTCATCTTCTGAAATACTCTGTGCTGCCAGGTTGCATCAGTTGGTCACAATGACCACTATAGTACCAAAGGATCTTCCAGTGGCCACTTTTTAACAACTATATTGGTCTTCCAGAAGACAACCAGGGTGTAACAGCAGGAGTAATGGATCCTCTGGACCACTGCAAGCGGTGGTATGAGCCACGCCAGGAAGCAGAGTCTAAGTAGGTCCCAGTAATCACCAGAGCCCGTCGCAAGGCAGGATGGACTTGCTGCGGCGGAATTCCACCAGGTCGCTACCCTTGATGTGACTTGCTTGCAATGGCAGCCGAGGTGCAGTGAGGTACCGAATCGTGACACAAGCTCATAGTCAAGGACAGACAGGCAGGCAAGTCAGGGCAGGCGGAAAAGATTCGTAGTCAAGAAACGTAGCAAGGGGTAAGAATACACCGAGACAGGAACGCACTTGTGGACCCCTTTCACTATGGCACAGGACACTATAGATCCGGCGGGGAAATATTGGGAGTGTGACCATTATACAGGGGCAGCAGTTAGCAATCAACCAATTATCGGCGCGGGCCCTTTAAATTTCAGAGAGCCTGCGTGTATGCGCCCTAGGGTGCAGGAACGAGCGCACTGGCTGGCAGAGGAACGCGAGAATGCAGGAGTGCGGCAAGGTAAGTAATTACTAGAGGAACGAGTGCGCCCGTGGCACGACATACGGACTGCAGCGCCACTCGTCCTCAGTGCCAGTGCGGGCAGACAGTGTGGGTATGAGTGGCCCCTCGTGACACAGGGTCTGTTTCCTATGGATAATTCACAAATTATCTACAGTATATTGTGTTGAACAATAGCTAGGGAATGAGATAGATCTGGGCGTTCTTGTAGATCATAGACTACAGAACAGCATGCAATGTCAATCAGCTGCCTCTAAGGCAAGTAAGATATTGGCGTGTAGTAAAAGAGGCCTGGACTCGCGGGACAAGGATGTAATTCTACCGCTGTATAAAGCATTGGTGCGACCTCACTTAGAATATGCTGTTCAGTTCTGGGCCCCAGTTTATAGAAGAGATGTAATGGAGCTAGAGAGAGTACAAAGACGAGCAACCAAACTTATAAGAAGAATGGAGCATCTTAGTTATGAGAAGAGGTTCGTAGAATTGAACTTATTTAGTCTTGAGAAAAGACGGCTTCGGGGTGACATGATTAATGTATATAAATATAGAAATGGTCCCTACAAAAAGTATGGGGAAAAATTATTTCATGTAAAGCCCCCTCAAAAGACAAGGGGACATTGCCTTTGACTAGAGAAAAGGGGATTCAATCTCCAGAGGAGAAAAGCGTTCTTCACTGTAAGAACTGTAAATCTGTGGAATAGCCGCCTGAGGAGCTGGTCACAGCAGGAACTGTTGAGGGTTTCAAGAAAGGCTTAGATACCTACCTGACACTAAAGAACATTAATGCGTACGTAGCCATGTAAAATTCTGGATCCTGGCTGGTGGCGGCTCCTGGGTCAGAGATGGGGTCTCCCCTGGAGCAGATTGGTTCTCGCCTTGTGGGTTCCAGGGCATTAACCAGTGGGGAGGCTTAATGTCCTTGTCTCCCTCCCTCACCCACATTTTCCCCACCCTTGGTTGAACTTGATGGACTTGTGTCTTCTTTCAACCGTACTATGTAGCTATGTAAGGGTGAGTGAGGGTGCGATCATCTCCTCTGGCGGGCTCCAGCAATCCCCGTCTGACAATGTTTGGACTACCTTTTGCCAGCTTTTTGCCACATGGCCAGGCTGCATCTATGTCTATCTAGGGGGGTTTCTCCTAAACGTATATCCTCAAATTCTTTGTATCATGAATTCCTCTGCTGGTAAATGACGGATGATTGTCCACAGATTAATGGCTTTAGCCCTGAAGACATCAGAGGCAGTGCCAGCCAGTTAGTAATAGGGAATGTATGCCTGGCATGAACAGCCCCTCACTGTGGCGTCTCGGGGCTCTATACTCGGTTTCTTGTGTTGTATCCTCCTCAGACCTTCCACACGTCACAGAGTATAGAGATGGCGCAACTACGTCTACTGTCGTCTGCAGCTGTAGGACTCTTCATCAAGTGAGACCTCACCCTCGGGATGCTGAGGCATGAGATAGACGGGAGCCCTGACTCACTGCGCGGTGTAGAAGTGGTCGTCTGTCTAAACTTGGAGATCTTAAGAATATTCAGAACTTCCCATATAAATAATACACAGTTGAGTCAAATTATTATGACCACTTTGAACTTTTGATGTCGGCAGCACGTAGCTCATGAAGGAAGTCACATATGGTGCATTGGCTTGGTGGGTATATAAGGTGTGTGATAGGCTGACTGCACACATATCCCTCGTGGGTAAAAGAGGTGATTTATCAGAGTTGGAAATAGGGAGGATTACTGGCTTTTGGGCCAAGGGTGTTGGTATTTCTGACAATGAGCAGTTTGTGAACTGTTGGCGGCTGCTGAGGTGAAAGTTGTGAGCGGACAAATGGTGCCATTGTGAATAAGTGACGGAAAACTGTAGAGCCCCATGTGCCATTGATGTGAGAGATGGACGTCAGCTACAAAGGTGTGAGAGGGCGGAGGACACACTGCTGGGGAGCAAAATAACTCACCAGACGTGTGTCTAACACAACAGTTCAATAAACCCTACTGTGTATGGGGCCCCGGAGCAGAAGGATGTCACTGCACCTCTGCTAGCCCTACTGTGTATGGGGCCCCGGAGCAGACGGATGTCACTGCACCTCTGCTAGCCCTACTGTGTATGGGGCCCCGGAGCAGACGGATGTCACTGCACCTCTGCTACCCCTACTGCGTATGGGGCCCCGGAGCAGACGGATGTCACTGCACCTCTGCTAACCCTACTATGTATGGGGACCCAGAGCAGACGGATGTCACTGCACCTCTGCTAACCCTACTGTGTATGGGCCATGGAGCAGACGGGTGTCACTGCACCTCTGCTAACCCTATTGTGTATGGGGCCAAGAGCAGACGGATGTCACTGCACCTCTGCTAACCCTACTGTATATGGGGCACTGGAGCAGACGGATTACACAGCTCCACTGCTCACCCTACTGAGAATGTGGCCCGGGAGCAGACGGATGTCACTGCTCCTCTGCTAACCCTACTGTGTTTGGGGCCCGGAGCAGACGGTTGTTACTGCTCCTCTGCTAACCTTACTGTGTATGGGGCCCGGAGCAGACGGATGTCACTGCACCTCTGCTCACCCTACTGTGTATGGGGCCCTGGAGCAGACGGATGTCACAGCACCTCTGCTAACCCTACTGTGTATGGGGCCCTGAACCAGACGGATGTCACTACACCTCTGCTAACCCTACTGTGTATGGAGCCCCGGAGCAGACGGATGTCACTGTACCTCTGCTATCCCTACTGTGTATATGGGGCCAAGAGCAGATGGATGTCACTACACCTCTGCTAACCCTACTGTGCATGTGGCCTCCGGAGCAGACGGATGTCACTGCTCCTCTGCTAACCCTACTGTGTATGTGGCCCCGGAGCAGACGGATGTCACTGCTCCTCTGCTAACCCTACTGTGTATGGGACCCGGAGCAGACGGATGTTACTGCTCCTCTGCTAACCCTACTGTGTATGGGGCCCGGAGCAGACGGATGTCACTGCCCTCTGCTAACCCTACTGTGTATGGGGCCCTGGAGCAGACGGATGTCACTGCACCTTTTGCTAACCCAACTGTTTTATGGAGCCCTGGAGCAGACGGATGTCACTACACCTCTGCTAACCCTACTGTGTATGGAGCCCCGGAGCAGACGGATGTCACTGTACCTCTGCTAACCCTACTGGGTATATGGGGCCAAGAGCAGACGGATGTCACTGCTCCTCTGCTAACCCTACTATGTATGGGGACCCAGAGCAGACGGATGTCACTGCACCTCTGCTAACCCTACTGTGTATGGGCCATGGAGCAGACGGATATCACTGCACCTCTGCTAACCCTACTGTGTATGGGCCATGGAGCAGACGGGTGTCACTGCACCTCTGCTAACCCTATTGGGTATGGGGCCAAGAGCAAACGGATGTCACCACTCCTCTGCTAACCCCACTGGGCCTTTGGCCCCCTGAGGAGCCGGATGTCACTGCTCCTCTGCTAACCCTACTGTGTATGTGGCCCCCGGAGCAGATGGATGTCACTGCTCCTCTGCTAACCCTACTGAGTATGGGGCCCCGGAGCAGATGGATGTCACTGCACCTCTGCTAACCCTACTGCATACAGGTCCCCATAGCAGACGGATGTCACTGCACCTCTGCTAACCCTACTGTGTATGTGGCCCCAGAGCAGACGGATGTCACTGCACCTCTGCTAACCCTACTGTGTATGTGGCCCCCGGAGCAGACGGATGTCACTGCTCCTCTGCTAAGCAAGCTGCATCAACAAAAAAGGCTTAAATTTTCACACTAGTATTTTAATTGGTCCTCGCTGAAGAGTCACGTTTTCTGTCATACCTGTGACAACCTACCAAGACCATACTGAGTCACTCCCTGTCTAGCTGCTGTCTGGATATCTGGTCATAATAATGTGACTTTGAATGTGTGTATATATGTATACAGTGCTGTGCAAAAGTTTTTGGCAGATGTGGAAAAAATGCTGTAAAGTAAGAAAGTTTTAAAAAAAATGAAGTGTTCATATTTTTTTTTTTGCCAGTAAAGAAAAGGCAAAGTGAATGAACAAAAGAGAATTCAGAGTCAAATGAAATTTGGTGTGACCACACTTTGCTAACTCTTATATATACACTTGAACACAGATTTTAAAGGAACTCGGCAGGGAGGTTGTTCCAAACATCTTGGAGAAATAAGCGCAGATCTTCTCTGGGCATAGCTGCTCGGATCCTTCTGTCTCTTCATGTCATCCCAGACAGACTGGATGATGATGAGATCAGGGCTCTGTGGGCAGGGCTGCCATCAGTCATCTATTAACCGTTTCAGGGCCCCATACAGGAAAATTCAAATGGGGCCCCCACTCATTACTAGTTCCTATTTTTTAATATCTCAGTGGGCCCCTTTTTTTATTAGGGCCCCTGACAGGAGTACTGCCTGTACTGCCCTATTGGCACTCAGGTCTGTGGGACCACACCATCAATGCCAGGACTCCAAAGGCAAAGGATGGTCACACCAAATATGAATTTTGTTCTGTCACATAACTAAGTGTAGAAAATGCATGTACAACGCACGGACAATACCCAACATTAGATGGAGGCATCTGACATTGAGGTACCTAGCATAGAAATCTGGGAACTAAGGGTAAAATGTATGATTTTTGGTATTTAGACACCAATTTTCATGCGCATTATAATAGTGTAGAATGTGCCTGATTTATGAACTCAGTTTATAGCGGGTCATAAATCAGACACATTCTAGCACTAATACGACACTTCTGGCTCAGGTAAACCACTTTGAAAATGCACTACCTGTTCCAGAATAATGCGCCTAGAAATGCCGTACTGAAGCTATAAATGTGTAGCTTTGTACGGTTGTAGTGCGCCCCGCCTCCAGCACGCCGCAAGATCTCAGGCGCATTACAATGTGCCACGAGTGCTCTGTAATGCGCCTGATACTGGCGTACGGGCGATATAAAAATATTAAGAATGGGGCTGCGCTAGTTTTCGGGCTGGAAAGACACCAGACTTCTGCCGCAGCCCCATTCATACATGTCGCCCCTATGTGTGGCCTGTTCTATTATATAACAATCACTGAGGGAAGGGTCAGGTTCATTGTGAAGTATCATCATTTACAGGTCACAGCAATTCTCTATTTACAGCACAGGAAACATACAAACAAAAGCCAACAGGAAAATCGGAACTAATGATAGAACACCCCCCGCCGCTGCTGGAGAGATGCGGCTCCATTACCAGCGCACATGATGGATAGGGGTGGTAAAGGGGACATAACTGAAAAGTGAAGGGCAACAAGCCAAAAATTAATCATGTGAGAGTGAGTTTACACAGTGTTTTACTCTTATTTGGGATACCGTGAAAAAAAAGTAGCTTGATGGATACTAAGACAGAGCCATGGCAGCCCCATAGGTAGCTCCATCAGGAGAGCAAAAGTAGTCTTATTTGAACTACATTTGGTCTCTTTGTCTAATGTACACACGTTATGTACAGGACACAAAAGCATAATCTATATAGGGAGCAGTATTATAGTAGTTATATTCTTGTACACAGCAGGCAGTATTATAGTAGTTATATTCCATTATAGTAGTTATATTCTTGTACATAGGGGGCAGTATTACAGTAGTTATATTCTTGTACACAGGGGGCAGGATTATAGTAGTTATATTCTTGTACACAGGGGGCAGTATTATAGTAGTTTTTATTTGTACATAGGGAGCAGTATTATAGTAGTTTATAATTCTTGTACACAGGGGGCAGTGTTTTAGTAGTAATATTCTTGTACATAGGACAGTATAATAGTATTAAATTCTTGTACATAGGGCAGCATTATAGTACTTATATTCTTATACATAGGCAGTATTTTTAGTAGTTATATTCTTGTACATAGGAGGCAGTATTATAGTAGTTACATTCTTGTACATAGGGCAGTATTATAGTAGTTATTTTTCTTGTACATAGTAGGACTATAAATAAACTATATTCTTGGGACATAGGAGGCAGTATTATAGTAGTTATATCTTGTACAAAGGTGGCAGTATTATAGTAGTTATATTCTGTACATAGGAGCAGTAATTTTAGCAGTTATATTCTTGTACATAGGAGGCAGTATTATAGTAGTTATATTCTTGTACACAGCAGCAGTATTATATAGTTATATTCTTGTACATAGGAGGCAGCATAATTGTAGTTATATTCTTGTACATAGGGGGCATATTATAGTATTATATTCTTGTACACAGGAGGCAGTAAATTTTAGTAGTTATAAATTTTTGTACATAGGAGCAGTATTATAGCATTATATTCTTGTAAATAGGGGGCATTATTATAGTATTTATTTCATTTTTCTTTGGGGCTGTATTATAGTAGTTATATTCTTGTACATAGGAGCAGTATTATAGTAGTTATATTCTTGTACATAGAGGGCAGTATTATAGTAGTTATATTCTTGTACATAAGGGGCAGTATTATAGTAGTTATATTCTTGTACATAGGGACCAGTATTATAGTAGTTATATCCTTGTACACAGGGGCAGTATTACAGTAGTTATAGTCTTGTACATAAGAGGCAGTATTATAGTAGCTATATTCTTGTACACAGGGGGCAGTATTATAGAAGTTATATTCTTGTACATAGGGCAGTATTATAGTAGTTATACTATTATACATGGGGGAGTATTATAGACATTCTGGCCCACATGTATGAAAACTGTCTAGGTCTTAGACTTTTTCTGCTGCCCATAACAACCAATCAGAGCTCCACTATATTTTCAGAGAACTCTGTGATTCCTTGCTTTGGGCAACAAAGGAAGTCTTAGACCTAGACAGTTTTTATACATGTGGCCCTGTATTCTTACAGATAGGGGCAGTATTACAGTAATTATACTGTATTTTTATACATAAGAAGCAGCTGCACACAATTCTGCTAATAAAGTTACTGTGTACAAACATTACTTTACTTATCCTGTACTGATCCTGAGTTACATCCTGTATTATACTCCAGAGCTGCATTCACTATTCTGCTGGTGCAGTCACTGTGTACATACATTACTTTACTTATCCTGTACTGATCCTGAGTTACATCCTTTATTATACTCCAGAGCTGCACTTACTATTCTGCTGGTGCAGTCACTGTGTACATACATTACTTATCCTGTACTGATCCTGAGTTACATCCTGTATTATACTCCAGAGCTGCACTCACTATTTTGCTGGTGCAGTCACTGTGTACATAAAATTAAATTTTCCCTGTACCGATCCTGAGTTACATCCTGTATTATACTCCCAGAGCTGCACTCACTATTCTGCTGGTCATCACTGTACATACATTACTTATCCTGTACTGATCCTGAATCATCCTATTATACTCCAGAGCTGCATTCACTATTCTGCTGGTGCAGTCACTGTGTACATACATTACTTATCCTGTACTGATCCTGAATTACATCCTGTATTATACTCCAGAGCTACACTCACTATTCTGCTGGTGCAGTCACTGTGTACATACATCACATTACTTATCCTATACTAATTCTTAGTTGTAATTTTCAACATCTAGACAACCATAGTTTGAATATCACTACTTTAAGCTGTTGAAAGACAGATAGAATTTTAAGTGCGACAATTCCAGCACGTCTGAACTTATTCTTCAAAGGGAACATTAGTTTTGTTTGTCATCAGTGAAACATTTGTTTTCCTTTTTTTAAAAACTTATTTTTAAAAATCCAGTGGCCAAAAGTGAGAGGAAGTCCTGAACCCGGGCCAAGAGACGCACCACTGTCTGTGCAGCATCACATTTATATTCCAGGCAGTCCTTTGAAGAAAGAACAAGCAGTGAGCGGCTGCTCAGTGTCAGGAGGGGTCTGAACGAGCAACACATACAGGAGAGATCAGGACAAGTTCTGAAGTGCTGGACCCCTGGGCAATGACTGTGCCAAGAGCTGCGCGCTGCCAGTACTGACCCTCATTGCAGCCCCGTCTCCAGGGAAGAACTTTCATGACCAAGGAGAAGCAGGACAGCTGCGGACGACACTCAGCATGACACAAGCTGCTGGTGGGACACTAACTCCAAACTTATCACCAAGTGAATCTGTATCCCCTTCTATTCCTTCAAGACAACACTGATCCAGTAGGTAAAATTCTTACTCTTACTCCTAAAATGCGCCAATGATGGGGTTTCATAACTTGTGGTTTGCTCTGTTTGCAAATTGAGGTTAATATAATGGTTCAGATGTAGCAGAGCTGAGTTTGTCAGAAGCCGATGAATGCTGTGCACCATTTCGCACCTCTTATAGTGATGATTGGTTGTGTAGATGTAGATAATCTTATTACATTGCACTTAAATAAACGACACAGCCCCAAAGTGTGACATGATGAAGTCATTTCTGCTTCATCTAAATCTAACTATATATGATATGATCTACATTATAATATGCAGAAATAAAAAACAATAGAGGGGGCGCTGTTATAGCGAATGTACGTTAATAACAATAAAAGAATATATAAGTGAACAGCATGCTCACCTTCCCGAGTTGTGCTCGAATTTTACAGGCACAACTCTCATATGCACTTGGTAGGCTACTGGTCCGAGCCTTGTAACAGCAGCCGCGGGTCTCCTCTCCAAAGCGATGACACACGGCAGGGGGCATGTAATGATGTGCTATGCGCCTCAGTAGGCGCATTTCGTTATAGAGGCGCACAGCGCACCATTTTTAGGCGCATTACAATGTGTCGGTCCCGGCATATAATGCGCCTAGTTTTGGTGTACGACAGTTCATTTACATCCAAAATATGGTGACAAAAGCGGTTTTAGCGCAATATAGATTAAAAAAAATGGCGTTGGCGTCCTGGGAAATGTTGTCCAAGGTTTTTATTCCATTAAAAACAATTAATTAAAAGAACGTAAACCTTTACACCAAGATAAAACAGTAACAACTTGACGCGTTTCTCGCCAGGACCGGCGCTACCTCATGAGAACGTTTTCATAATATGACATAATTCAGAAGCAGCCGGCTTAAAGTGGTATTTCCACCATGGACTTTAGTGACACATCGCGAGGATATGCTATCACAGCCTGACAGATGTAGGTCCGTCTCTGGGGCCTGCACCTATCTTAGAAACAGGCCCCCGAAAGTGTACAGGTGAGCAGAATTTTCGGCTGTACTCCTCCCATAGAACAGAATGGAGACTCGTGCGCAATTGTGACCAGCTCTCCATTATGGGCCGATACCTTTGGAGGCCCATTCCCAAGATAGGTGCGGGTCCTAGAGATTGGATTTCGATGGCATACCCTACCTCCTTTAAGTTTATCACCATGGGCGACATGTACGGGAACAGAACTGCGGCAGTATTCTGGCGTACTTTGCGCCAAAAAGCTGTCATAGCCCTGTTCTATCGATGTATGAACAGTCACATTCCAAACTTTGGCGCAATCAGCGCTTACTCCAACACTTAGTAATGCTCCAAAGATTTAGGGTGTTCTGGGGGAGTCGCACCACATTTGCGCTGCAATGCACCCGAACTGCGCCCCACAAATACGGTAAAATCAATTCACTCACTGAGTGCAATGATAATACCACGCTTTTCCCGGCGCACAGTACGCACCCGTAAAAAGAAGTGACGAGTACGTGTCAGAGAAAATTAAAGTAATCGGAGGCCGGGCCAGCGTGTACTTACAATAGCAGGTGTATTGCGCACAGGTACACACCGCAATACGCCGTGTGAATTCACAACAAGGCTCGGTCTACACAACACTGGGTTTTAGTCGGTTCCGGAGCGGTTTCAGTATTTTGGATCCGGCGAAAATCTGTCCGTATTCTGCGCTGTGCAGCCCTCAATAGAAAATCCGTGATGTAGTCTACACAGCGGGGATTTTTTACTGGGGGTTTCCTAAACCTAAAACCGTCAGGCAGAATATAGGACATGTTGTATATTACTGAGCCGCTGGGAATACGACATCCGACCGTGTTTTTTGCACAAAAAATGGCGCAGTCCGGCGATGTGAAACTGCCGTCGGATTTTGGACGCCATTTTAACATTGCTGTGTAGACCTAGCGCAAAAGTAAGTTCACAAGGCTGATTTGGGCGCTGAATTTTTTATGTCTACATCAGCATAGAATACTTTTCTGAAAACCGCCTCATATTTTGCAGTTATCAGATGAGATTTTGATGAGGATTTGATGAGGTTTTTCAGACGTGTGCTTTTTAGTTGTGGTTTTCAAATAAGTGAGTATAAAAGAAAAACGTGTTGTATGAACGACGCTGCCGTTTTACATAGGAATCAAGGGAAATGAACTGAAGGGGTTTTGTCATAATTTTACACGCTGTTTTGTGGGCAGAATCCGTGCCGAAACAGAGTCCACGTCAGTCGTGTGAACAACACGCTAACTGTAAACTATGGGGACATGTACGAAAACTGTCTAGCAGTAAGACTGTCTCTGTCAGGCATCCTCAAACTGCGGCCCTCCAGCTGTTGGGAAACTACAACTCCCATCATGCCCACTGTTATAGATGATATAAATGCATGATGGGAATTGTAGTTTCCCAACAGCTGGAGGGCCGCAGTTTGAGGATGCCTGGTCTCTGTTGCCCATAGCAACCAAACAAAGCGCATAGCAACCAATCAGAGCTCATAGTAACCAATCAGAGCCTATAGAACTCATAGCAACCAATCAGAGCCCTTCAATCAGAGCTCAGAGCAACCAATCAGAGCTCATAGCAACCAATCAGAGCTCATAGCAATCAACCAGAATTCTTAGCAACCAATCAAAGCTCAGCTTTCATTTCATATAGTGCTCTGGGGAAAATGAAAGCTGAGCTCTGATTGGTTGCTATGGGGTCTGATTGGTTGCTATGGGCAACAAAGACAGTCTTCCTGCTAGACAGTTTTCATACAATGTCTGCCTATGTCTGCTATACGCCTGCTAGACAGTCCGGGGCCGGACATGGGGGGGCGCAGCCCCTTTAAGGGGAGGCCCCTCATGACCCGGCGCGCCGTCTAAGCCCGGGGTTAGGCAGTCAGGGAGTCGGGCGCGACGCGCGCTGACGTAGGCCGGGGGGCGGAGTCAAGCGCGGCGTGCGGGGTGGAGCCGGTTATAAGCCGGACCCCGCGCCGCGCGGAAGCAGACGCGGGCAGCGTGACAAGCAGCAGTGACCCCTACAGCTGCGCTTGTCTGTCACTGTGTGGATTTGTTATAATGACCGACAACGTGGAGGAGATGCTGGCAAGCCTGAGGAGGGCAGCTGGAGAGCGCGGCCCCGAGTGGCTGGCGCAGCAGGTGCGGGGTGCGCTGGGAGGGGGGGAGGTGGCTGGGCCTGCGCCGGTACCTCACACCCCGCTGGCCCCTGCGGCCTCTATTCCCCCCCCTGGAGCTGCTGTTCCCTCAAGGCGCCGGACTCGCCCCCCGGAGCGCCTGAGCCCTGAGGTGACCCCCAGGGCCCGTGCACGCCGCCGGAGCCCCTCTCGGGACCCTCCGGGGCGGACGGTGCGCTCGGCAGGGCGTTCTCGCGCCGTTGTCCCGGGAGGAACCTTTCCCGGCCGGGGCCCCCGCGGGGCACAGAGGGCGCCAGCCATCCAGCGTTTGGCGAG
>JAODAL010029093.1:0-52197 GCA_025379985.1 Phyllomedusa bahiana | reverse complement strand
CCACACGCAACCTAATTTTCTGAGCCCCTGATGGCAGTTTCCCTTCACCCCCTTGTGAGGAGGGAAGTCGCCACAGCAGCAGGACCGGAGCAGCCCCTAAACCCAACGGTGGGGGGCCTACTTGGACAGTACTCTCCCCCCCAGTTAGAAGATCCCGACTACGGCAGCCAAATGGATGTGTGGCCCAACTTGCCGATTTCGTGGAGAACTGTCCTCCCCGGCCCCAGTAGTGGGCACAGAGCGGGTGTTCTGCGGGGGGGGCCACGTTCCCCCCAAGGAGAACCCACTTGTTCACGGGAAATGTGGAACGCTGCCCTTTGTCAAGATGAATCAGGCGTGGACGCCGGGGTTTTTCCCACCCCAATGGGGAAATCCAGATGAGGAAGGTTTTTGGGCCCCTCGCAGGCCCAAAATTGGGAGAATTTTGCTCCATGAAGCCTGGTCAAAAGTTCTGTGATCAAGGAAAAGGGGATATCGTTCTTCATGGGGTTTATTAAGTCCCCGATAATCGATACAAGGCCAAGGGAGACATCTTTCTTCTCCACAAAAAAGAATCCTCCCCCAGCGGAGGAGGACTTGCGAGAACCCCTTCTGGGGGTTTTTCCCCCGAATGTAGGTTGAAGGGTTGGGTTTTCGACACCGACAGAGGATAGCCCCTGCCCCTGGAGGACGGGTTCCGGGCAGTAGGTCAATCGGGCAGTCATGGGGGCGATGGGGTGGAAGGGTCTCGGTCTCTTCTAGAGAAGAACCCGGGCATAACCCCGGTACCCGGGGGGAACCTGCAGAGACCTTGAGGAGGATGGGAAGAAGGGGAGCACAGGGGGCGTGGTGCCACCAACAAAGATTCCGGCAGTCAGGACCCCAACGCACGACCTCCCCTGTTTTCCAATTGAGGTAGGGGCTAGGGCTGCACCAGGGAAAGGGATCACTGAGAAGATCGAGGCAGCACAAAAGGAATCATTTCCCTTGTGCAAGACCCCCACAGGAGGGAAAAGGGGGTTTGGTCCTTTCCGAATGGCGTCACCAAGAGCTCCCCTGTGACCGAGGATATCACCAAGGGCTTCCCAGGCCAACCACTGGAAGTTGTACCGGGACTCAGGGGGCATGGATGAAATTCCCGCGAACCGGATCCAGGAAAGGGAGCCTGGAATACAATTTCAAGCAGTCTGATCTCCACGGGCATAGAAAAGGCTGGAGAGGAGATTTCCACCTAGGGTTTCCTCTCCAACTTTCCTAGGGGGCAGGCATTTCCCCCCCCCGGGACTTTGGGGGACGAAGGGGAAAACCCCTACGAAGTGATCTGGGTGGCGCAGTACAGGATAGCTTTTCAGCACCCCGGTCGGGACAACCCTCCCAGATATGTGGGCCTGATCCACCTCAGGGCTTTCTCCAGTGATGGGGGGAGCACAGTGGAGGCCTCTGGAACACCGGAGCCAGACGTGGCAAACGGCGGGGCCGCACCAGGTCACTTTCTTGGCGAAGCTCCTTTTGCCTTTCGGTGAAGCATAAGTCTATTGGGTGGCCAGGTGGATTAATTCACTTAAGGAAGACGGCAGATCTTTTGCTGCAAGGGCGTCTTTTCCCTGCGGGAAAAGGCTTTTTAAAAGGGGGAGCACAGGCGGGTCATTCCCGGATACTTGACGCCCGGGTGCGAAACTGTACCGCATAGTCTCCGACCGGGATTCGCCCCGGCACAGATTCAACAGCGTCGTCTCCGAAAAAAGGGTGCCCCGCGCTGGCTCCCCGAAGACACTGCGAATTCAAAGGAAGGCCGCAGGTCTGCAGTCACCAATCCTCCCGTCCCTAGGGGTCAAAGGGTTCCCAACAAAACGACCCCCAACGCCCCCTTCAATGTCAGGGGGAACTGACCGCCTTTAACTCAATTTGCATGGAGCACTGATAATGAAGGCCCCGCACAGCTTAGGATCTCCCTCGAACTTTGGGTGGCAACGGGATTGGGCTTGGGGCCCCCGTTTGCTGTCAGAACCGCTGACAGGGCGTAGGGACAAGGGCGATGGTGCTGCGCTGATTTGCCCAAAAACGCGCAATATGGAGGTCACTGTTCATTGCTGAGCTGTTGCGCAATCTGCTGTGAGCTGGGGGAACAACAGCTGCAGATCCGCATCACCGGGCAGGGGTACCTCGGCGGGGTCCATGGCCCCGATCTTACGTCCGAATGCGGTAGTGGGTCCATGGACCACCACAAACGGTGGGTAACCACCCAGGGGGGGGAGTTAAGTGGTCCCCGGGGTTTTCACCAGAGCCCGCCACAAACGGGGTGGACTTGCTGCGGCAGGAGCTACCAGGTCGCATCCCCAGTGACCTTCGGGGGCACTGAGGGTTTTTTAAAGGGTATAAAAAAGAAGGGAGGCCCCTGCGGGGAAGGCATAAGGTCAGGAAGGTGGCAAGGGTTCGTGGGTCAAGACATAGAGAGAAGGTTTTTGGGCACGGATTATAGACAATACTAGAAAAACCTTTCTCAGTAACAAAAGGGTACCACGATCCGGGGGAGTGGGCAGAAGGGCCCCGGTAATATAGGGGCACGCCCGGCAATTAGCCACGAGCGCCAAAACCAGATAACAGGGACGCGCGCGCCGGGCAGCAGGAGGATGCAGACAGACAGGAGCGCGGCCGGGTGAGTAACGGTGCACTGGGGAGCGAGTGCGCCCGTCGCCCGACACCGGGGCATCGGCGGCACTCGCTTCAGAAGCCGGGGCACAGGCAGGGCTGTGAAGGCGCCTGCAGCCCGACTTGCTGGCTGCGGCGCTATTTGCAACAGTACCCTCCCCCTTAGCCCTCCCCTTCTTTCTGGCCTGGAGGAACTTCTGCACCAACTCATGGTCCAGGATGTTGTTTTCTGGCTCCCATGACCTTTCATCAGGCCCAAACCCCTTGCGGGCTTCGGTTCTATTTGCAACATTCAGCACAGATTGAAGAGGGGAGAGTTTGCACAGAGGGAGACTGATTAGCAAGGAGTTACAGTAGTCAAGACAAGAAAGAATAAAGGTCACAATGAGAGTTTGAGTTGTTTCCACAGTGAGAAACGGACGGATTCTGGAGATGTTCTTGAGGTGCAGGTGACAGGAGCGGGCAAGGGACTGGATATATGGGGTGAAGGTCAGATCAGAATCTAGTATAACCCCAAGACAGCGGGCCTGCTGCCTAGGAGTAATGGTGGTACCACATACTGAAACAGAAATAGCAGGGGGGTGGGGGTTGTTTACTAGATGGCGGAAAGACAAGAAGTTCAGTTTTAGTGAGGTTTAGTTTCAGATGGAGAGAGGATATTATGTCAGAGACAGCAGACAGACCGTCACTGGTGTTTTGTAACAGGGCAGGAGTGATGTCCCGGGAGGAGGTGTACAATTGAGTGTCATCAGCATAGAGATGGTACTGGAAGCCAAATCTGCTGATGGTTTGTCCAATCGGGGCTGTGTTCTATGAAAAAAGGAGAAGACCTAGAACTGATCCCTGAAGAACTCCAACATCAAGAGGTAGAGAAGAGGAGGTAGATTCGAAAAAAGAGACACTGAAGGAGCGATCAGACAGGTAAGATGAGAACCGAGAGAGCAGTGTACTGGAGGCCAATGGCACTGAGCATGCTGAGGAGAAGGTGGTGATCAACAGTGTCAAGCGCTGCTGAGAGATCCAGGAGAAGCAGCAACTAGTAGTTACCCTGAGATGTTGCTGTTAGGAGGTCATTTGAGTCTTTAACTAAAGCAGTTTCCGTGGAGTGTAGAGTGCGGAAACCGGATTGTAGTGTATCGAGAAGAGAGTTAGTAGAGAGATAGCGGATTAGGCGAGAGTAGACCAAGCATTTCAGAAGTTTAGAGATGAAGGACAGATTAGACTGTGGATAATTAGCAGCGCAGGACTGGTCCAGAGAGGGCTTTTTTAGTAAAGGGATTATGATGGCATGTTTAAAGGAGGATGGAAATATCCCAGTGGAGAGAGAGAGGTTACAGATTGTAGTAAGGTGAGAGAGGACAGCTGGAGAAATGGACTGGACAAGGTGGGAGGGACTGGGGTCACTAGAGCATGTGGTGAGGCGCGCAGACAAGAGAAGCCTGGACACTTCTTCCTCTGTCGCCGGGAAGTTAGAAATTGAGGAAAGATGACAGAAGACCAGATCAAGAGAGTTCCCATCCTTGTGGGTGGGAGAGTCTGTAAACTGTGAGAGGCCAAGAGAAGAGGTTAGTGAAAGGAATTGAGAGGCAGAAGGAGACATGGGGTCATCAATGGGGATGTTGAAATCACCCATGATGAGGGTGGGTATTTCAGTAGAGAGGAAGTGAGGGAGCCAGGCAGCAAAATGATCCAGAAACTGGCGGAGTGAGCCTGGGGGTCTGTACACAACCGCGACTCTGAGATAAAATGGCCAGAAGAGTCTGAGGGTGTGGACCTCAAAGGAGGGAAAAGTGAGGGAGGGTGCGGGAGAGATGACCTGGTATGGAGAGAGAAGTATTCCAATTCCTCCACCCGGCCTGTTCTCAGGTCTGGGGGTTTGGGGGAAGTTTAGGCCGCCATAGGTGAGAGCAAGGGAAGCTTTGTCAGATGGCTGGAGCCATGTTTCTGTGTTGGCCAGCAGGTTGAGGGAGTTAGAGAAGAACAGGTCATGAATAGCAGTGAGTTTGTTGCAGACGGATCGGGCGTTCCATAGAGCACACTTAAAAGGGGCAGGAAAAGACGTACAACAAATAGCAAGCAGGTTAGCAGGGTTTCTATGGATGGAGGAGGTAGGATGAGCAGTAAAGGAGGGTGGGCCGGGGTTAGGAGAGCTGTCCCTTGCAGTGAGAAACAGGAGAATGAAAAGAGAAAGCAGATGATTCAGTAATGAATATGAGCGGCGTTTGTGCAGTAATATGTAAGCTGGAGGTTTGGGGTGGTTGAAAAGGGAAAATAGCGTGTGGGATGAAAACATAGGTGAGGGAAGGTAGAGAGGAGCTGATATGGATAAAATTTGTCTGATGGGCAAGACAGGGTGGTAAGATAGGAGGCAGATGGCTGCAAGGTAGATAGTAATAGTGAGCATGGTAAATAAGGAGTATTTTAAGAAGTGCAGCTACTCACAAAAAGGCTAGCCTCCTAGCTCCCTTATTCTCACTTCTGTCTCATTTCTGGCATATTTCTGAGGCTCGTGTCACTTTTAAATAGTCACTTAGAAAGATGGCATGTGAAATATGGACCATAGGCCTCGGCCCATAGACCTGAGCTCTGCAACTTTTACTAGGCTATGAGGAGTTCAATTAGAGCATTAGGGAATTCAAGTGTTGTAAATGGGTGGAGCTACAAATGGCTCTGCACAAAGCAGACACTTCAAGGGGAATATCTGGGATTGATGGCTATAAAAATGAACACAGGGTAAATTATGGAAGACAGAACTGGGGCAAAATATCTATACGAACACATACCATTTAAACAAAGCGGCAACAAATTACACAAACAGTGCTGTGGATTTGCTGGCAAATGCTGTTCACCAGAAAACACATACCTGTGAAGAGATGAAGAGAAACGTAGTCAGATGGTATTACGGACTCCAAAGTCTGCTCTATTACCGCAGAATGACCCCAAAACCATCACCAATGCCCTTATGGACCCGCAGAATAAAAATTGTAAGAAAAAATAAGTATTTGAACTAATATTTTAGTGAACAGGACATTGACTATCTCTGTCCTTTACCGCAGCATGACCCCAAAACCATTACTGATACCCTTTTGGACCCTAAGAATAAAATTTGCAAGAAGAAATAAGTATTTGAAGCAATATTTTATTGAACAGGACATTGATTATCGCTGTCCTTTACCGCAGCATGACACCAAAACCAGCACAGATGCCCTTATTGACTCTTCAAAACAAGATTTTTTCAATGCTGTTGCTGCTACAGCTACTTGCCATTCTACTGCTGTCACATTTCTGACGTTGTTCCACCATGACATTAGAATGTGATGAAGATGTAAGAGATGTCTCCAGTTGGTCAATGAGCCCTGTCTCAAATTCCTGCATTCTACTGTCAAATTGAGTGGGTGGAAGGAAATTGCTGACTTTTGACCCAGTAACCGCTGTTCATTTTGATTGCCTTGAGGCATGCAAAATTTGAAATGAGTATGTGAAATAAGCTTTATTTTAATATGGCCTTTACTGTTGGTGTCTTTTACAGTGGCAGGACCCCAAAATCAGCACAGATGCCCTTATTGATCATCAGAATAAAATTTGCAGGAAGAAATTACTATTTTAAACAAGATTTTTCTTAATAGGAGATTGACTATCACTGTCTTTTGCAGCAGCATGACCACAAAAGCAGCAAAAAAGACCTTACTGAGACTCATTAAAATTAGAAAGTATAAAACAGTATGTGAATTAAGCTTTTTTTCAATACGACCTTTATTATTGGTGTCTTTTACAGTGACCTGACCACAAAACCAGCAAAAATGCCCTTACTGACTCTCAGAATAAAATTCGCAGGAAGAAATGAATATTTCAAACAAGATTTTTCTGAATAGGACATTGACTATCGCTGACTTTTAAAGCAGCATGACCCTAAAACCAGACAATTGCCCTTATGGACACTCCTAATAAAATTTGCATGAAGAAATGCAAACGGTTAATGGGGAGGTCCAGATGACGCAGCAACGCTGACAGTCAGGCCGAATCAGTGTGCGAATGCCGGAAGTGTGAGCTAAGACCTCGAGCCTTCCTCAGAAGACAGTCAAAACCTGGGTAGCGCTTGAGAAATTTCTGCCTATACAAGAGCGCTTGCCCCTCTATACAAAATTTGAAATAGCCTTAGGTAGCACCATTACATCCTTATGTTTAAGCAACAATGGAATATTGTGCAAAGGATATTGTCACATAAACTCGTCGGGATTGGGCTCAATGAGTTCAGGTTTCACAAGTTGGGACGAAGTGAGCTTCACTTAGCAACGCTGGCTGATGCTACAGTTCCACCTAGGTGCCCTTTTCCTTAGCTTCCTTTTCTTCCTATCATTTTACTTGACGCGCTGGAGGAAACTCTCTCTGATCTTGCAATGACAAATGTGCTACACACGGAAGTTGATTCTTTTGGCAAGGGTTTTATCACTGATCTGCTTGTTCACAATTAGACCCAGAGAATGCTGTTTAACATTGTAGATCCTGCCAGTCTTGCCATGATAGCATTTAGGTGGCATGCCTTTTTGTATGGTGCCCATGCCCTTAATGTACACAATGTCACCCTTCTTGTAGATGCACATGTATGTTGACAAAGGCAGAACTTCATGTTAAGGAAGGGTCTGGAGAACATAGATCGGGTTCCATGCCTTTTGCCTCTCATCTTTGTCATTTTCTCACCTTGAAAATGGCGAGTCCAGTCCAAAGAGAGGAACAGGCTTCCTTCTCTCCTCTGAGGGCATCAGCGATTCGGCATTAGAGCAGACAAAATCATCCTTCTGGGCCTCTTGATTGTGTCATCAAAGGGCTCTTCAGAATATCGATTATCCAGTGGGGTCTGTTTATTGGGTGACATTTGGCCTGTGTTTGCTTCAGTTTGGACTAATGAGGATGATGACCATATTTGTGGCCGTGACTGAGAGGAAGAGGAGTTAAAACCTCTGGATACAGGGTGTGTTAACCATTGACAAACAAATTGGCGCCGCTCTTGAGAAATGAGATGCACAGGGAACCGACCAAGCGATGACAGGCCATGTTCAAAAATAGAAATATTAAAAAGGTCTGGAAGATTGGTTCACAGTCTCTTGTTGAAGAACTGTACTCCAAAGACAGCAAATCATCAGCGTTCTTAAATCACAATAATTTCCTCCTATCTGTGAAATAGTGTCTTATGTAAGAAACCGATTTGATATACTGGCTGCTCCTCCAAATCTGCAGCAAGGAACTGAAAAGATGAGGACTGTGTAGAAATAGTAGGCGCAGTGGTAGCAGCAGCTACGAGTCTCTGTGTCACGTAAGCGGACGCCGGTGTTGGAAATGGCACATGGCAACTGGCAGGATACCCATATGCCTTTTTGCACCAGGGCCAAAGAACATGTGTGTCATATATACGTGATGGCAGCAAGAACATTCCAATGGCGAACACAGAGGTTCAGCTGACAGGGCCGTAGTTAGAGTGGGTGCGGTGGTAGCAAAGGCTGACGTCAGTTATCTATAAACCGTTTCAGGACCCCATGCAGCTAAATCAAATGGGGCCACCACTCATTACTACTTCTTATCTTTAACCTTTTAATGGGCCCCTTTTTGATTAGGGCCCCTGACAGGAGTACTGCCCTATTGGCACCCCTGAAACCCCTTTTACAGTATCCTGAACCCAAAACCAGCAGGTTTAATAAACCCTTTAATATCGCTGTCTTTTCCAGGTGCATGACTCCAAAAGCAGCAGAAAAGACCTTTTCGACACTATAAAATTAGCAAAAATAACAGAAACAGTTTTTGGAATAGGACCTGGATTGTAACTGTTTGAAGAAGAAATGACTGTTTGAAACAACATTTTTTGGAATAGGACTTTGACTATTGTTGTCTCTTAACAGCAGCATGACCCCAAAACCATTGACACTGCTAAAAATTTTCAAGAAGAAATGAGTAATTGGAATAAGGTTTTTTTCAACAAACTTTACTATTGGTGCGTTTTAGAGTCTCCTGACGACAAAACCAGCAAAATGACCTTTTGGACACTCTGAATACAATAAGCAATAAGAATTGAGTATTTTGAAAAAAGTTTTTTCAATAGAACAATTTCTTTTTCAAAGAGGAATTTGTAGTTCACATTGTAAAGTAGACCTGCTACTAATTGGTGAAATCTGCAACTGGGGCAACAAAATCATCAGAGATCCACGCTTGATTCATTTTGATAAAAGTCAAACAATCCACATTCTCAGGGGAACGCCGGATACGTTTGTCAGTTATCACTCCTCCAGCTGTGCTGAAGGTCCGTTCCGAAATTACGCTGGCTGCTGGGCAGGATAACACTTCTATGGTGTGCCAAGCAAGCTTGGGGCATTCATCCATTTTGGACACCCAGAAGTCGATTGGGTCCGGAACATGTCCATAAACATCGGTGTTGAGCTGCAGGTAGTCGTGGACCATGATCATAATGCGGTCTCTGTGTGTCAAATTTGTGCCCTGCATTACAGGCGTTGGTGAGGTGGTAAATAACTGAAGTTGCTGACGTTGTTCCACCGTGACATTAGAACATGAAGCAGATGCAACAGATGTCTCGAGTTGATCAATGAGCACGGTTTCAAATTCCTGCATTCGACTATCAATTTGTGTGGGTAGAAGAAAAGTGCTGACTTTCTCTTTGTGACGTGGATCAAGGAGGGTGGCCACCCAGTAACTGCTGTTCATTTTGATTGCCTTGATGCGTGGATCACGTTGCAGGAAATGGAGCATCCACGCAATCATGTGAGAGAAGCAGCCAGGATTTCCCAAGCCTCAGGGTCGAGGGGCACTAAACAGATCTTCCTCACCTTCCTCCTCCACCTCAAATCTGTACCAACCTCTTTCCAATGCAGGGACATCAGTACCGTCGATGCCCAGCCATGCCTCATCCTCCTCCGCTTCCTCATCCTCAGCATCAACAAAGCCCTGGCTAGCCTCATACACTGTACTCTGAGAGCTGAAGCGCCACCCTGCACCAGCCCTTGACCCAAACCACCGCTTAACGAAGACCGATAAAGTTGGGAAACTGTTGGGCCTTCTTGATCTGACGGCAAGTAAGGCTTTGTGTCCGCATCTGTGTCCGCCTCCTCCTCCATCACTGCTGGGACCTGCTGCTTCAGAGCGTCCAACACTTATTTCAGAACTAATATCACCAGAATGGTCATGCTGACAAGGGCATTGTCCTCACGGACCATTTTGGTGGCTTCTTCAAAACTCGCAAGGATGGTGAAGAGATCTTTCACCTGCCTTCACTCTCTAAGGCTCAACACCCTGAGGTCCGCACCACTGCTTCTCAGGCCATGCGCCACTTCATACTGCGTAATGGCATTACGCTGCTGCCACAATCACTGGAGCATGTGGAGGGTGGAATTCCAGCGTGTTGCCATGTCAACAATGAAACGGTTGATGGGGAGGCCGAGCTGACGCTGTAATGCAGCCAGCCGGGACAAAGCAGGGTGCGAACGCCGGAAGTGTGAGCTCAGACCTCGAACCTTCCTCAGCAGGCAGTCAAGACCCGGGTAGCGCTTTAGAAATTTCTGCAAGACCAGGTTCGTGACGTGTGCCAGGCAAGGGATGTGCATAAGCCTACCGATCTTAAGGGCAGCAAGTTGATTTATCCCGTTGTCGCACACCACTTTGCCTTGCACCAGGTTCTTATTACCCAGCCACAGCTTGGTCTCATTGTGCAAAGCCATCCACAGCTCTTGACCTGTGTGTTGACGGTCTCCAAGACACATTAATTTCAACACGGCCTGGTTACTCTTGGCACCTGATGCTACCCGTGGAGCTTGGGTATCGGAAACCTGCACCATCTCTGCAGTGTGGAAGAGTGTCCGTCGAGAATGAGACCCACCATCATCACCAGAGTCAGCCACCCAACTCACCCAGTGAGCTGTCACAGAGATGTAGTGCCCTTGACCTTGCTTACTAGTCCATGTATCTGTGGTCAGATAGACTTTGCTGGACACAGATGCAGCCAACGCGTTGGAGATTTTTTCTGAAACGTGGTTGTCCAAGGCAGGGACAGCTTTTCAGGAAAAGAAATGCCTACTCGGCATCTGGTACGGGGGGCAGACCAGGGCCATGACGTGGCGGAACCCATCTGTGTCCATCAGTCAGAAAGGCAACATTTACAAGGCCAAGAGCCTTGCAATGCCGACATTCAGGCTTTTGGCTTTAGGATGGTTGGGGTGAAAGTGTTTCTTCTGCTTCCACACCTGGTACACGATGGCAGACTGCTAGACTGGCCGCTGTACGGGGCTAGGCTGTGTCTTTGGTGGTGGTGGTAATCGGGTGACAGTGTTTGGGGCTGATGCTTGCTCATGCCGCTCCGGGACATTTGCAGCAGAGGAATGATTGGTCTTGGAAGTGGCTGAGGAGGAGGAGGAGACAGAGGGTGTCACAGTGGTTGGAAGCCAAGAAACTGTGTGACCTTTTTTCTCCAAGTAATTCCTCCACTTCAATTCATGCTTTAGATGCATGTACCTATTCATGTTCGTGGTGGTTAAACACTTTAGATCTTTCCCTCTACTGACACGATGACGCAAATCCAGCATATAACGTCGCTGGGCAAATTTAAGGCTTGACCGAAAAAGGCACAGGCTTCAAAGGTCCTGGATCTCTTCGACGGTGATAACCTAGTAGCGGTGTTTCCGTTGCCACCACTGACCATGGGATGGGGGCGGATTAATGTCAGTGGACATGTGCAACCGCCCTCTCTCCTTTCTGAGACTGGACCCGCACTGACACTACCCCATCATCTTCATCCTCGTCCACTGATGAGGCGCTCACAAGCAAATGCTGCTGAAAAGACCACGTTGGATATGCAATGTCATTATCAACATCATCATCATCACAGGTGACTTCCTCATCCTGACAGTATACATACATCCTGAAGCTGCGGGCTAGAAGCCACAGGCTCTGCAAGGCATTGCTGACCGCTCAGGATTTCTGCCAGCTGACCAGCTTCCTTCTCCTCTGACGGCATCAGCAATTGGGCATCAGAGCAGACAAAATCATTCTCTTTAGCCTCTTGATTTTTTTAATGCCTTCTGACCCCAACCGCGTTGTGTCATCAAAGAGCTCTTTAGAACATTAATTATTCACAGTGGTCTGTACATGGGTTGACATTTATGGCCTTGACTGAGAGGACGAGAGGGCGAGGAGGTAAAACCGCTGGATGCAGGTTGCGTTAACCACTGAAGAACAGATTGACAACGCTTTTCATTGCTGAGATTCACAGGTAACCGACTGAGCGATGACAGGCCTGACCATCCTGCAAATGACAATGTGCTCACTTGCATGTTGTCCGGAGCACTGGAAAGACCTCCTTGTCTCGTACCTCTAGCTCTACGTCCTACCACCCTCTTTGCTCGCTTACGACCTGTAGTTTGCTCAATGTTCAGAAAGATAAATATTAAAAAGGTCTAGAAGATTTGTTCACAGTCTCTTATTGAAGAACGGTACTGCAAAGACAGCAAATCACAGGTGTTCTTAAATCCCTATAATTTCCAACTGGCAACTAGGATTAGAAACAGAATTGTGAAATGCGGTCTTGTGGAAGAACCGTAACAACAAATCAACAGTGTTCTTCCTTCAGTCCCTGTAATTTACAACTGCCAAGTAGGACTAGCAATTGACTTTTTTCTATGGATTATCTAAGAAATGTGGTCTTTTCTGACAACTGACAACTAGGATTAGAAATAGACATTTTCTTCTACGGAATACCTAATAAATGTGGTCTTTTCCCACAACTGACAACCAGGAGTACAAAGAATATTTTTCTATGGATTATCTATGAAATGCGGTCTTTCCTGACAACCAGGGGTAGAAATAGTAATGTTTTCTATGGAATACCTAATAAATGTCATCTTTTCTGACAACCAGGAGTACAAATAAAAATGTTTTCTATGGAATACCTAATAAATATGGTCTTTTCTGACAACCAGGTGTAGAAATAGAAATGATTTCAACGGAATACCTAATAAATGTGGTCTTTTCTGACAACCAGTACAAATAGAATTGTTTTCCATGGATCATCTAAGACATGCGGTCTTTTCTGACAACCAGGGATAGAAATAGAATTTTTTTCTACGGAATAACTAATAAATGTTGTCTTTTCTGTCAACCAGGAGTAGAAATAGAATTTTTCTCCACGGATTATTTAAGACATTTGGTCTTTTCTGACAACCAGGGGTAGATATAGAAATGTTTTCTACAGAATATCTAATAAATGTGGTCTTTTCTGACAACCAGCAGTACAAATAGATTTTTTTTCCACGGATTATCTAAGAAATGTGGTATTTTCTGACAACCAGGGGTAGAAATAGAAATGTTTTTACCGGAATACTTAATAAATGTGGTCTTTTCTGCCAACCAGGAGTACAAATAGAATTTTTTTTACATGAATTATCTAAGACATTTGGTCTTTTCTGACAACCAGGGGTAGAAATAGAAATGTTTTCTGCGGAATACCAAATAAATGTGTCCTTTTCTGACAACCAGGAGCACAAATAGGATTTTTTTCCACGAATTATCTAACACATTCCGTGTTTTCTGACAACCAGGGCTGGAAATAGAAATGTTTTCTACAGAATACCTAATAAATGTTGTCTTTTCTGACAACCAGGAGTACAAATAGAATTTTTCTTCACGGATTATCTAAGAAATGCAATCTTTTCTGACAACCAGGGGTAGAAATATTAATTTTCTCTATGTAATACCTAATAAATGTGGTCTTTCCTGACAACCAGGAGTACAAATAGAGTTTTTTTCCACTGATTATCTAACACATGCAGCCTTTTTTGAAAACCAGGGGTAAAAATAGAAATGTTTTCTACAGAATACCAAATAAATTTGGTCTTTTCTGACAACCAGGAGTACAAATAGATTTTTTTTCCACTTATCTAATACTTACGCGCTTTTCTGACAACTGGGGGTAGAAATATAAATGTTTTCAACGGAATAGCTAATAAATGTGGTCTTTTCAGACAACCAGGAGTACAAATACAATTTTTTTCCATGGATTATCTAAGTAATGCGGTCTTTTCTGACAACCAGGGGTAGAAATAAAAAATTTTTTTATTCGAATACCTAATAAATGTGGTTTTTTTCTGACAACTGAAACCAAGATACAAAAAAATTTTTTTTCCACGATTATCTAAGAAATTAGGGTTGTGGAACAACCTGACAAAAATAAACATGTTTTCCTTCAGTCCTTGTAATTAAAAACTGCCAAGTGGGAATAGCAATTTATTTTTTTTCTACAATAGAAAACAATTTGGGGTCTTTGTGACAAGCAAAAGGATTTTAAAAAATATTTTTAAAAGGATATTTTGGAAAATTGGGTTTTAGGGAAGAACGGGTCTTTTTAAACCACTGCCCCCCAAAAAAAAAAAAACTGCGCATGTAAAAAAAGGAACGGAATAAAGTTTTTGAAAAAAAAGTGTATCAAATTTTATTTCGGTTTAGGGCGATTGTCTAAGTGTCCTGAACACGGGCTGTCCATATTACACTGCAGCGGGGGTTTTGGGCCAAAAATGACTTTTTCCAGAAAAAAACTGTATAGAACAGTGATTTTTTTTATGGGGACTAATTTCGTGATGTGCAGAATTCCCCCCAACCAATACCCCCTCCCCCGAAACGCTTGCAGGATTTTAGGGCAATGCAAATGAAAATATGTTGCTATCTCACAGAGATTTGAATGAGAGATTAAGGTAGTGTTGTTTCAGCGTGCCCCCCCAAAAACCAAGGGGCCCCCACCCTCTGAGAAACGAACCAAAATTTTAGGGAAAAGCAGCTGTACCCAAAAATCTCTGAAATACGTCTAGAATTCCCAAATTTTCTGTACCCTTACCTAAAAATCTAGCAACTTTAATTAGGAAAACGCGGGGAAAGAGTTTTCCCTCCAAATTTTGAAAAAGCGGGACAGAAACAGCTATCCGTTTTTTCACATTTGGGGGAAGCTAAGGGCGGCGAGCAAAAGTGCCCGACATAGATAAAAAGGTCTGTTTTTTTAGCGCCAATAATCCTACCCCCCTACGGTGAGTTTTCACCCCCTCTTTGTGCTCTCACAAATTGGCTGGCCGTAAAAAAGTCAGGAAATTAAAAATATCGCGTTTTTGAATCGCGATCCCGATTGTTGATAAGATTTTAAGGAAAAAGATAAGATCAAATCGGAACCTCGATAAATGTGAAAATCGGTGCGATTTCAACTTTTCTCGATTAGAGTGCTCATCACTATTCAGCACAATGGCTAACTTGAGGGAGTCGTCTTTTTTTCGGGTTACAAACTATGTAACTTAATTTTTTTCGGAAATGATGGAAAAGCAAATGATTTCCCAAACTTCCAATGAGATTTCGCACCTTCCGAAAGGTCAGCGTAGTGGACCGCTGGGCCACCGCAAGCATGGTATAAGCCACGAGGGAGGAAATCTAAATAGGCCCGGGTTTTCACCAGAGCCCCCCCGCAAAGCGGGATGGACTTAGGGCGGGGTCACCAGGGCGCTTCATGATGCCCTTGGTGGCCCAAGGGTGATGTGGTCAAATCTCAGGCATAGGCAATCGGAACAGGGGAAAGGTCAGGGGAGGCAGCAAGTTCTTGTCAATAGAAGTAGTAAGAGGGGCAGGGAAGGGGCAAAGGCTTTTCAAAAAACTAGCAAGAGGGGCAAAAAACCAAAAAAAAGTAGAGCAAACCTTCCCCAAAGCTTTCTTTTAGGCTATGGGGGAAATAGATCCGGCCGGGAAATGCCGTGGCGGTAAAACCCCATTAAAACCACGGCCAGCAATTAACCGATTTTTCTGGCGCGCTGGGGCCCCTTTTAAAATTTTAAAGGCGCCCCCGCACAACGCGTAGGGGGGGTCCCCTGCGGCACGGGCACCGGAAGGCCGCACGGAGACAGGAGCATGGTCAGGTAAGTCCTGACCCTCGGGGAAGCGAGTGCGCCCGCGGCCCGACATACGCCTGACACTCGCTCCCGGAGGGGGGGGGGAAGTGGATGGAACCACCCGTGACAGTCCCCCCCTTAGGCCTCCCCTTTTTTTGATAAAAGAAATTTCTTCAGTAAGTCACGATCCAAGATGTTATCCTTCGGCTCCCACGATCTCTCCCCTGGCCCGAATCCTTCCCAATCAATGAGGAAATACCGCCTCTTCTATAGACCTAGCCAAAATCTCTTTTCACCCGGGGAAAAACGTTGGAGGCCTCCGCTTCAGGGGGGGGAGAATACTTTTCCCAAGAAGCATTGAGAACCCCAAGGGTAGCAGATACAGAACAATTGGGGTTTTTTTGGGAGGAGGGGGGGCCAGTTTATAGGCCCCGGGATTGATCCACTGTAAAAACCCCCAAATGGCCCCAGGGAACCATGACCTATTTATAAATTTGGGATTTGAGATGGACGACTGGCCGACAGCCAACCTTATCTCCTGGAGAAAATTGGGGCCGGTACCCTTCTTGTCCGCCTGGACTTCATGGGAGTAACTTGTGAAGGGGACTGGCGGTCTGCCCCAAATGGGATTGCCCCGGACCGGGGGGGGGGGGTCCACCGCGGAAATCGGAGGGGAAAGGCAGAGGGGGGGGGGGGCGGGGGTTCGTCCCTAGACAAGTAGAAGGGGCAAGACCCTAGGTTTAGAGTCCGGGAAAAAAAACTGGGCCTTTTCTGACGGCCGAGATTAAGTGGTAAGATACGTTCCAAGGATTTTATTGATCCTCTCCACCTGACCGTTGGATTTCGGGTGGTAAGTAGGGAAAAGTCCATTTTTTTGTAACCGGAGCAAGGGCGTACCGAACTGGGGGATGAAAAGGACCCCACGGGTCCGAAACGATGTGGGGGGGCGAGGCCGTAAACCCGAGGGTTGTCAAAAAAAAGAGTGGGGAGCTGAGAGAGGGGAAGGCCTGGCAACGGGGCAAAGGTGCCATCTTGGAAAACGGTCTGGACCCCCCAAATTCAGTATTTCCGGAGGGCGAGGAAGGTCGGTGATGAAATCCATCGACACCTGGGCCATGGAGACTCCGGCCCTGGGGGAAAGGGGCAGAAGGGCCCGCGGGCTGGGGATGGGGGCTTTTTTTTGGGGCAGGTTGGAAAGGCTTCCACAAACTTTTTACCCTACAAGGGTCAGCCACCAATAAAGCGGGAGTTTCTGATACGTTTTTCCCGGGGGGTTGCCAGGATGCCCCCCCCAGGGAGCAATTTTCCCCTTTTTAAAAATTTCACCCCGGAGAGCCACGAAAAAAATTTTCCTTCCCCCGGGTCTTTGGAGGCCCAAAGGGGAAGAACATAAAACCAAAACTTTTGGGGGGTATAAAAATGCGGGGGGAACCGGGATTTCCCCGATGTTGTCGGGGCAGGGGAGAGGGTGTGGGCCCTTTTAATGTTTTTTTTTGTGAACCCGGAAAATTAAAAAAAAAAACGCGAGAAAAAAGCGACCACCGGGCCCCGGCGGGGAAAAAAAAGGCGTTAAAGCGACGGGGGTACAGGAGGTTTTTGTAACCCTTTTGAAAAAAATCAAGGGGGAGGGCGAGCCCCTTTCCCCGGGGAGGGTTGGGCCTTTACCCCCCAGACCCAGTTTAAATGGGCTAAAAATTCCCGGTCCCCAATGGCAAAAATTCTTCTCCCCGGAAAGAAAGGTGGGGGGAAAAGGGAAATCCGCAGGAGGGGGTTTTCTCCCCTTTGGGCCCCTTTTTTTGCGTGAAAAAACCCGCTCCGGGCCCCCCCAAAGGAAGAAGCATCCCCCTTTCCAAGGGAAAAATTTTATTTTATCCCGGATAGGGAGAATAGAGAGGCAAAAAAAAGGGGGGCCGGGGGGACCTTAAAAAAGCCCCCCCCGGAAAAATTGGGGTTTTTTTTCCCGGGCCCCTTGGGGGACCAATTTTTTTTGGCCCTTGGCATTCTTCTTTCCCTTAAGGGCTATGATCGTCCCAAAAAATGTGGGAGAAAGGGGGAAAAAAAATTTGGAAATAGTTTATTCGCCCCACCCCAAAAGCGCTTTTTTTGGCCCCGAACCCGACGGCCCGCGGCCACTGCAAATTTTCCAAATAACTTTGCTGGATCCATCTGAACCCCCTTAAATCCGAAGCGTTATAACCAGGAAGGGAAAGGCTCGCCCGGAATGGAAAAAGACATTCCCCCCAATTTTGCGTAAAGCTGGTTGCGGGCCGGAAGGCGACTCAGTCCCTTTGGGGTTACCTCCCCGGATGGGCCCAGAAAAAAAAAGAAAATCAGGATGTTTTCCCCAATTTTTAAGGGGAACAAAAGGGGGGGGGGGGACAACGGGATTTAAACGAGGTCTCTAAAAAAGTTTAAAACGATTTCCCCGAAAGACGGTTTTGGGGCGTTGCAAGAAAAAAAGGGCTTCCCCAAAGTATTCAAATTGCCCGTCACGGGTTTTTTAAAGGGGGCCGTATTCCACCCCTTTTTCGTTTTCCCTTCGGATTCTACCATTATTTAGGCTTCTCCCCAACCCAGTTTCGAAAGCCCTTGGGCCCCCCCGGGTTTTGGTGGGAAATTTTTTCCAAAAATTAGAGGTAACGGATAGCGATTCTTCACGGTGATTTTATTAAGGCTCGGTAATCGAGGCAAGGGCTTAGAGAACCATCCTTTTTCTCCACAAAGAAGAAACCGGCTCCAGCTGGGAGGAGGACTTGCGAATAAAGCCCTTCTGCAAATTTTCTTTTATGTAGGCCGACATGGCCTGAGTCTCGGGTACGGACAATGGATAGACCCTCCCACGAGGAGGACTGGTCCGGGGGAGAAGGTCAATAGGACAGTCATAGGGCCGATGGGGCGGCAACGTCTCAGTCTCCTTTTCTGAAAACACATCAGCAAAGTTCTGGTATTCCGCTGGCAGGCCTGGCAGAGATTTGGGAGATGACTGCGGAGGCATGGCATACACCGGGCGGGGTGCGACCAGACAGTGATTCGGGCAACCTGGTCCCCAACGCAAGATCTCGCCGGTCTTCCAGTCGAGCGTAGGGGCCTGACGTTGCAGCCATGGGAGCCCCAAGAGGATCGCCGACGAAGACCTCGGTAGCACGTGGAAGGCAATCATCTCCTTGTGCAGGGCTCCCACCTGGAGGGACACCGGCCTGGTGATGTACAGAATGGAGTCGCTCAGAAGTTCCCCACTGACTGAGGAAATCACCATGGGTTTTTCCAGCTGGACCAGTGGCAGACAATATCGAGATACCAGGGAGGCATGGATAAAGTTCCCAGCAGACCCAGAATCCAGGAAGGCAGGGGTCTGAAACGAGATGCCAGCATCTGTCGTGACTCGTACTGGCATAGTCAAACGTGGAGCGGTTGAATTAGCACCTAGGGATGCCTCTCCTATGGGACCTATGTGCGGGCGTTTCCCGGCCGCGGGAGCCAGTCGAGGCAGTCGGCGGGGACGTATTACGTCTTGTTCCTGGCGGAGCTCCTCTTGTCTCGGCGAAGCGAACATCTATTCGAGTGGCCAGGTGGTTGAGTTCGTTCAGAGAGGACGGAAGGTCTAGCGGCCAGTGCATACTTCACCCTGCTGGATAACCCCTTCTTAAAGGTGGCGCAAAGGGCTGCGTCATTCCAGGATAACTCCGATGCCAGAGTACGGAATTGTACATCAGTTTCCCATGGAGGAGTCACCCTGGTGAAGATTCAGGAGCGCCGTCTCGGCAGAAGACGCACACGCTGGTTCCTTGAAGACGCTACGAAATTCCTGGAAGAAGGCCTTTAGGTCTGCAGTCACTGGGTCGCTTCTATCCCAGAGGGGTGTTGCCCAAGCCAGGGCCTTCTCGGAAAGTAGGCTAACCAAGAATGCCACTTTTGCCCTTCCTGTGGGAAACTGATCGGCCATGAGCTCGACGTGCATGGAGCACTGGGTGATGAAACCCCCCCAAAAACTTCGGGGCCCCGTCAAACTTTGATGGAAGAGGGGAAGGGCAAAAATTTGGGGGCCAACCGTACCAAAGAAAGGGGAGCGTAAAAGGAACCACTGGGGGGGTGGCGGGAGCTGCTGAACGTGAGGAGCTGTGTGCCCATGTCAGACAGTGATCCAACTGCGTGCCTGTTTCGAAATCTGCTGTGCCTGGTGGGTCAGCGGGGAAGTGGGGCCCCCTGGACCCCCGCAACGATGGATAAGCCCCAGGGAGCGAAGTCTAAGTAGGTCCCCGGTTTTCAACCAAAGCCCGCCGAAAGCGGGATGGACTTGCTGGGCGGGGAGTCTACCAGGTCGCTTCCACTGACGTGACTTGCCTGCGGTGGCAGCCAAGGGTGAGCGTGGTACAGAATTGTCAGGCGTAGGCGAAGTCGTGAACAGGCGGAAAGGTCAGGGCAGGTGAAAGAGGTTCGTGGTCAATAGACATAGCAAGAGGATCAGGGCAGGCGGCAAAGGTTCGTGGTCAATAAACGTAGCAAGAGGGTAAAAAAAACGAAGACAGTAGAGCACACTTCCAACGCTTTCTCTATAGGCTATGGGCACAATAGATCCGGCGCGGAAGTGCCGGGGCGGTAACCTCATATAGGACCAGTGGCCAGCAATTAACAATTTACTGGCGCGCTGGCCCTTTAAATTTCAAAGAGCTGCCGCGCACGAGCGCTAGGGGGCGCTTGCGCACACGACAGCTGGCAGAGAGGCGCACGGAGACAGGAGCGTGGTCAGGTAAGTCCTGACCCTCGGGGAAGCGAGTGCACCTGTGGCCCGACATGCAGACCGCGGCGCCACTCGCTCCTGGAGCGGGGACGGACGGACGGGACACGGGTGTGCCCGCAGCCCGACCTACGGCTGCGGGACCACCCATGCTACTTACACAGTTATTTTGGTCCACTCTTCATGAGCAAACAGCTCCAGCTGTCTCAGATGTGAAGGCACCTTCTCCAGACTGCCTGTTTCAGCTCCTTCCAAAGATGTTCAATAGGATTTAGTTCATGAATGATAAAAGCCACTTCAGAAAAGTCTAATTTTTGAATGTTTTTAGCTGTGTGTTTTGGGTCAATGCCCTGTTGGAGAACCCATGACCTGCGAATGAGACCAAGTTTTCTGTCACTTGACAGCCCATTTGTCTCACTGCCTTGATGGTCTCTGGATTTCATTGCACCCTGCATAGATTCAGGGTACCCTGTGCCAGATGCAGTACAGCAACCCCAAAAATAACCAAGCCTCCTCCATGTTTTACAACAGGTGTAATGTTACTTACTTTGTATGATTCATTTGGCAGAATAACGGTTTGTTTTCCACATTTAGGGCCCAATGCCAAAAAACCATGGAACATCTATGGGCCCAAAATGCACTATATACTCCTAGATATGTTCCCTAATGGATGTTGAATCCAAAATGGGGGAACATCTGGAAGGTTTTACCTACTCTGGTACTTTGGGGGCTTTGCAAATGCAACATTGCACCCACCAAAATCACCCTCCAAAAGCCAAATAGCACTCCCTCTCTTGTACTCCCTGTCATGTTCCCAAACAATAGTTTACACTCACATGGAGGGTATTACAAAATTTCTTCCTAGTTTGGCAATACATTTTTTGGGTGTTTTTTTTCCCCGGATTCCTTGTAAAATTATTCAATTTTTTTTTTTTTTTAGCCAAAACAGCTATTAGCTGTATAAAGGCATTTAAAAAATTAGGCCAACGTACAGTTAATGTATGGTAGAATGGTAGAAGCTAGTTATGAATTATTTTGTGTGGCAAAACTATCTGTCATACACGCAGAAATGTTTTAACTTTGAAAGTGGCAAATTTTTCCAAATTTCCACAACATTTTTATATTTTTCACAAACAAACAAGCATTGTAAGGATCAAAATTTAGTACTAACCTACAGCACAATGTGACAAGAGAAAACAGAGTCTGCATCACATGGATAGGTAAAAGTATCAAAAAGTTATTCCCACATAAAGTGACAGATGTCAGATTTCAAAAATGGGACTCTGTCTTTTGGTAGAAAACTGCCTAATCTAAGACTTTCTTTGTTGCCCATAGCAACAAAGCTCGCTCCCCTTTTATTTCATATAGTGCTCTGAAAAAATGAAAGGGGAACTCTGATTGGTTACTATAGGCAACAAAGAAAGTCTTAGAATAGAAAGTTTTCATACATGAGGCACTTAGGGCGACATGTCCCATTAGGGCTGCACCATTTTTTTGGGTATTTTGCACCAAAAAACTATTGACACCGTATTCTCTATATAAATGAACTGTCATACACCAAAACTAAGTGCATTTGACACTTTTGAATTCGCCTAAAGTAGGCATAGCAATAATATGCTATGCGCCTTTTTTTTGGTATACACCTAAACTAGGTGCATTAAATATGCTATTTTGGCACTTAAATCCTTCTATGAACAGATTTTGACGCTAATAAAGTTATCTCACTTCTGAAGCCAAAAATACTTTTTTTTACAGATTTTGGCGCAATAATGCGTTTTTTTTTACAGATTTTGGCGCTAAAATACTTTTCTTAACATATTTTGGCACTACTAAAGTTAAGGAAAGGATTTTAGCGGCAAAATCCTTAAATAAACGAATTCTGGCGCCAAGATCTGTAAAAAAGCTTATTTTTTTCAGTCAGAAGCGAGATAAGTTTATAAGCGCCAAAATCTGTAAAAAAAAAAAAAAGATTTTAGTGCCAAAATCCGTAAAAAAAGATTCTTGCGCCAAAATCCGTAAAAAAATGTATTTTTGGCGTCCGAAGCAAGATCTTTATTAGCACCAAAAAATGTTAAGAAAATGATTTTAGCACCAAAATCTGTAAAAAAAACAGATTCTGGCAACAAAATCCATTAAAAAAAATTATTGTTTTGCGTCAGAAATAAGTTTATTATTGCCAAAATCTTGGTAAAAAAAAAAAAAGGATTTTAGTGCCAAATCCGTAAAAAACTTATTTTTGACGTCAGAAGCGAGATAACTTTATTAGCACCAAAATATGTTAAGAAAAGGATTTTAGCACCAAACTCTATAAAAAACGGATTCTGGCGCCAAAATCCGTAAAAAAACGTATTTTTTGCATCAGAAGCAAGATAACTTTGTTAGCGTCAAAATCTGTAAGGAAAAGTATTTTAGTGCCAAAATCCGTAAAAAACGGATTCTTGCGCCAAAATCCGTAAAAACACTATTTTTTGCATCAGAAGCAAGATAAGTTTATTAGTGCCAAAATGTTAAAAAAAAAGTATTTTAGTGCCAAAATCCTTTAGAAAATGGATTCTTGCGCCAAAATCCGTAAAAAACTTATTTTTGGCGTTAAAAGCGAGATAACTTTATTAGCACCAAAATATGTTAAGAAAAGGATTTTAGCACCAAAATCTATTAAAAAAAACGGATTCTGGTGCCAAAATCCGTAAAAAAACATATTTTTTGCAAGAGAAGCGAGGTGAGTTCATTAGCGCCAAAATCTGTAAAGAAATGGATTTTAGTGCCAAAATCTTAAACAAAACGATTTTGACGCCAAAATCCATAAAAAAAAGTATTTTTAGCAAAAAATATATGAATTGCGCAAAATCGTTAGCGACCAAAGCATGATCATTTTATTACAAAAGGTACAAACAAGGACACATCAGACACTTGTATGTAAGTTTGATAAGGTATAACCTTTATTAATACCCACTATAGGTGGGAATTGGGTCTCCTGGGAGGACTTTCGTTGAAAAATCGCGGCAAAAAAAACGCTGCGAAAACGCGCCAAAACACGTCCGGCACTTTACATAGACTCCTGTAGTAAATTTTCTGCCCTGCTCTGGTGTTTTTTAGAACATGTTGCAAAAGACGACCAGTAAAAAAAACGAGCAGAAAAAAGAAGCTCAGTGTAGACAGCAGGACGTTTTTACAAGAGTCTATGGGAGTTTTCTACAGTCGTTTTTCCAGCGAAAATAAAAAACACGGAAAAAATTGACGTTTTTTCTGTGCAGTGTAGACATAGCCTAAGTGTCTCTACCATATTGTACCCTAATAGGGTATTTGAAAGAAGGCTATTTTCATGAAACAACCCTATTACTATTTTATTTTTTTTAGATAATTTAGATCTCCTAATTTGGTTAGCCCATGAAAGCCTTATTGTTTGTATCTTTTTCATACTTTCTGCCCTTGTATTTGTAAAATGCAGTAAGGTGTGCAAATAAAGGACAATATCATAATTTTTATGACTATGATGATACGTAGGATTGATTTTATTATAACTATTACTACAGCTATCTATTTTTTAAAATTTTACTTAAATGCATTGCACTAATAGACACTCTACATAAAATTAAAACCAGTCTAATATTATCACAGCTAAGAAAAGGAATCTATGCAGATCTGCTGCTGTCAGGTCCATAAAGATCAGTGTAGCTGTAAGACCAAACTGATCTTTTCGATTAGCAAGTGCTGCTGAAACTGTGTGATCCTGTACAGACTCATAAAAATTAATTGAATATCAAAAAGAAAGCAAAAAGGTATAGAAGAAGCACAAAGAGTTCAAATGTTTAAAAGGGAATTCCCATCTGCCAAATTCACTTTGCATCCTCCTCCTTGTCTGCAGAAGAAGAGAAAGAAAAGGTGTGGAATGGACTGCGTGGCTTGACTGGGGGAAGAAGCAGGGAGGCCTAAAGTTAGATATTGTCAGGACGGGAAAAAGCACAAGGGGTGGAGTGTAAGAGCCCTGTAAGGGAGGGGCCAGTCAGGGACAAGGTCAGGTAGTTATTTTAGCAGTAGGGGGAGAGTAAAACTTTGGTTACTGTACAGTATGGTGAATTCTTAATTTTGAGGCCTACCTATTCCCTATTGTAACTGCTTTTTCCTTGGTTGAGCTGTTGGCATGCATGTGTGCTGCAGTCAAGCAGCATGGTGTCTAACGTGGGTGCAGGAAGCTCTTCAGTTGTGGTAGATTATGGATGCGGCCTTCTCACCCACCAGAGCAACTCAGCCTGGAGGACACCCCAAGAGCTAGGTGCCACATTCGGAGCCCAAGCAGGGCCCCTACGGAACTGGTGACTGAATGGACACTTTCCGAGCATTGGGGCATGATGGGAGGAGTCCTACTTTGTAGCGGAGCTCACTGATGCAGGGGAGTGAGCCCTAGCCCCCTCCCTTCTCCAGACTGTGGTGCAGGTACCATTGTAGTGCAGTTGCTTCCTCTGGCGATGATTAGTGATGAGCGATTTAATCGAGAAAAGTTGAAATTGTGCCAATATTCACGTTTATCGAGGTCTCGATTCGATTTGATCTTTTCCCTTAAAATCTTATCAACAATTGTGATCACGGATTCAGATCGTGCCATTTTCGCAGCTTCCTGTACTTTTGGTGGCAAGCCAATCAGCAAGAGCGCAACTTTGGTTCAAAAAGTGGGGGGGACCAATTTTCCCTCTCATCCCCTATCTTCCAATCCCTCCCTCCCTCCTTCACTTGCCTTCCCTATTACTTCCCCAGTCTTCCCTTCTCTCCCCTCCTCTCCCTGCACTGGTGTGGGGGAGCACTTTGACTTCCCCCAGCAGGTTCGGATGGAGTCCTTATGGCAAACACTTTTGGTACTGTAAGGTTATGTGGCTCTCTAATTACTGAAGTTTAGAGCCGGACTGGGACTAAAAAGCAGCCCTGGCAATGAAACCAAACCAGCCCACCTATAATATCTCCCCCTCTAGATGGAAATAAAAAATGTTGTGCAATGCAGCAAATTTCGCTTAACCCCCTCCCATCCCCCATCACTACTCCATTAATAAATTGTTATACACACAACAGAAATGAGGGAAAATAAAAGAACCCAATCTTACTGTAGCCCTAGGAATCACTTATGTCACATACTGTACCCCAAAATTTATTTTATTGCATACCATACACCAGAAATGACAACACTCACTGCACCCCAGAAATTAATTATATTACACATGGTGGCCACAGAAATTACATTACTAACTGCACCTCACAAATGAATTGCACATTGCAAGAAATAATATATTTCACTGTGCCCCAAAAAATTATATTACACACTGAACCCTAGAAATGCATTGCATTACTCACTGTACCCCAGAGATTACATTACACATTGTTCCCCAGAGATTACATTACACACCATATCCCAGATATTATATTACTCACTGCACCCCAGAGATTACATTACACACCATACATGAGAGATTACATTATACACTGTACCCCAGAGATTACTACATTACACACCATACACCAGTTATTACATTACTCACTGTACCCTAGAGATGAGTTCACACACCGTACCCCAGATATTACTGCATAATTCACCATACAACAGAGATTACATTACTCACTGTACCCTAGAGATTACTACATTACCCACTGTACCCCAGAGACTACATTGGACAAGGTACTCCAGAAATTGTGTGTGTATATATACATATATTGAACACAGGCACACTTAGGGTGAGTTCACATGATGGTTTTCCGGCACTGACGGTGTTGTTTGCTTGTTGGAAATTCAGCACTTGCAAATGCAGAATTCCGACAAGCAAATGACCCAGACTGCCTAAGGCAGATGTATCCCTCCTATCCTTTAGTGCTGTTAGTACATAAAACACCTCGAAGAATTCTTTGTAGGCGCTGACAGTACGCGCCAAGAATACTCGAGTAAAATCAGTGTCATCTAGACAATGACACTGATTTTACATAGTGTATAATGTAAATCAGTTTTCTGTCGGATTGGACGCTGGTTCTGAGGCAGATCCAGCACTGAATCCACCTCAGAATCAGTATTCATATCTTCTGCATGACCATACCCTTAAGGTATGTTCACACGGCGTATAGCGGGGCCTACTGTGTACTCTGCTATATGCCGGATGTTTTAGAAGTACGTTCTGGCCAGTCCACACTGCTGTGGGGCAGGCCCCATTCACTTTAATTTTCCCTGACACGTAAGTGCAGGAAAGAAGTGACATGGCTAGACACAATGCTGTACAGTATATATACATATCTCACTTATACAGTACATACCCTACTCACATGCACACACAATGCCTAGCACCCATGTCCCCTCCTTACCTGTCTCCTGTAGTCTGGTGCAGTTGGCATTCGGCAAGAGCTTCTCTTCTTCTCTGATGAGGGCTGAGCATAGGTGATGTGGTAAATAAGGAAAAGACTCAGATACAGAGTGTGCTGGACGTTGAGCAGCGTTCTGATTTGTGAAGCAGCCCCTGCTGACTCCTGCTCTACCAATCAGTGCTGCTCTCCCTCTGCACTTGAGGCTGCTACCTACTCTGTCCCCCCAAGATGGATTATTTTTATTGAAGTATGGTAAAAAGTGGGGGGACCATCCCCCACCCAGAAAAAAGTGGGGGGGACCAATCTTCTCCGTACCCCCCTAAAGTTACACCTATGCCAATCAGCACACAGCACAGAGGGGTGTCACCAGTTGGGGGCGTAGGGATCTCATTGGCTGCTAAAATCACATGACCCTGTTTTATCTGTCACTGTACTTCCTGCTGGATGCCATTTGCTTCCAGACTGTGAACTGAACGCATCTCTCTCCCTGCACCACTTTTTTCAAAGCAGGCAGACACCAATTGCCAGCATTTTCATAACGGAAAAGCTGCTAGATAGATAAGTTAGGTTAGGGTACAGCAAGATTAGGCAATTCTAGACAGTATTAGTCAGAATTTGGATACAGCTGCATTGCCCTAAACTTCCTCGGTTCAGTTTCTGAGGGGGAGGGGGGGCACTTGGTTCGGGGGGCAGCATCTGCATCAGACACAACTACGTTAATCTCTCATATCAAATCACTGTGAGATAGCAGCATATTTTATTGCTGCATTGCCCTAAGCTTCCTGCCAGCAGTTTCTGAGGAGGGGGGCCACTTGGTTGTGGAGGGAAAATCTGCATCAGACACAGCTACGTTAATCTCTCATAAGAAATCACTGTTCTATAGAGTTTTATTCTGGAAAATGTCATTCCTTGGTCATAATGTGTGTGCTGCAGTGTAATATGGACAGCCAGTGTACAGGACACTTAGGAAATCAGCCCTAAACAGAAATAACTTTGATACACAGCTTTTTGGCAGAAAACTTAATACCATTCCCTTTATTCGCATACAGCATGTTTTTTTTTTTTGGGGAGGGGAGGGAGAACAGCCGGTGTAAAAGACCCCATTCTTCCATAAGACCCAATTTCCAAGATATTCCATAGAAAAATATTCCGTTTTTAAGTCTTAATGCTTGTCGCATAAGACCACATTGCTTGGCTATTCCGTAGAAAAAAGTCAATTGCTAGTCCAACTTGGCAGCTCTAAATTACAAGTACTAAAGGAAAAATACTGTTGATTGGTTGTCAGAATTGTTCCACAACACCTAATTTCATAGATATTACATAGAAAACATTTCTACCCCTGGTTGTCAGAAAAGACCACATTTCTTAGATAATCCATAGAAAAATATTCTATTTGTACTTCTGGTTGTCAGTTGTGGGAAAAGACCACATTTCAGAGATATTTCGTAAAATAAAATTCTATTTCTACTCCTGGTTGTCAGTTGTCATAAAAGACCGCATTTCTTAGATAATTCATAGAAAATTATTCTATTTGTACTGGTTGTCAGTTGTGGGAAAAGACCACATTTCAGAGATATTCCATAGAAAACATTTCTATTTCTACCCCTGGTTCTCAGAAAGGACCACATTTTTTTTGATAATCCATTGAAAATTATTCTATTTGTACTCCTGGTTGTCAGTTGTGGGAAAAGACCACATTTGAGAGATATTCTGTAGAAAAAAAATTCTATTTCTACTCCTGGTTGTCAGAAAGGACCAAATTTCTTTGATAATCCATCGAAAATTATTCTATTTGTACTCCTGGTTGTCAGTTGTGGGAAAAGACCACATTTGAGAGATATTCCGTAAAAAAAAATTCTATTTCTACCCCTGGTTGTCAGTTGTGGGCAAAGACCACATTTGAGAGATATTCCGTAAAAAAAATTTCTATTTCTACGCCTGGTTGTCTTAAAGGACCTCATTTATTATATAATCCATAGAAAATTATTCTATTTGTAGTCCTGATTGTCAGTTGTGGGAAAAGACCACATTTCAGAGATATTCCATAGAAAAAAAATTCTATTTCTACTCCTGGTGTGGTTGTCAGTTGTCGGAAAAGACCACATTCCTTAGATAATCCATAGAAAAAAATTCTATTTGTACTCCTGGTTCAGTTGTGGGAAAAGACCCCATATCAGAAATATTCCGTAGAAAACATTTCTATTTCTACCCCTGGTTCTCAGAAAGGACCACATTTTTTTGATAATCCATAGAAAATTATTCTATTTGTACTCCTGGTTGTCAGTTGTGGGAAAAGACCACATTTCAGAAATATTCTGTAGAAAAAAAAATTCTATTTCTACTCCTGGTGTGGTGGTCAGTTGTCGAAAAGACCACATTTCTTAGATAATCTGTAGAAAAAAATTATATTTGTACTCCTGGTTCAGTTGTGGGAAAAGACCCCAAATCAGAGATATTCCGTAGAAAACATTTCTCTTTCTACCCCTTGTTGTCAGAGAGGACCACATTTCTTTGATAATCTGTAGAAAATTATTCTATTTGTACTCCTGGTTTTCAGTTGTGGGAAAAGACCACATTTTAGGGATATTCCGTAGAAAACATTTCTATTTCTACCCCTGGTTGTCAGAAAGGACCACATTTCTTTGATAATCCGTAGAAAATTATTCTATTTGTACTCCTGGTTTTCAGTTGTGGGAAAAGACCACATTTCAGTGACATTCCATAGAAAACATTTCTATTTCTACCACTGGTTGTCAGAAAGGACCACATTTCTTAGATAATCCGTAGAAAAATATTCTATTTGTACTCCTGGCTGTCAGATGTGGGAAAAGACCACATTTAAAGGGGTTTTTCCACGATGTAATGTTGATGTGAGATCCTCCAAAATGGGTTTTTAATCACTTTTCTAAATATATGTGATTACAAAAATTGCAGCCTGAGAGAGCTACAGGCTGCCTTACCTGCCCTTAGTTACTTAAAAGCTTCTATTAGATACGACCTAACAAGAGCTGCTGGCCGGGCTTGCGCAGAGAACACTTCTTATCTGATGAAAGGGATGTAAGGATACGTTCGTTTGGGCAGCCTCCCACCTGTTTAGCACAACGACCTGCGAGGGTTAATAAGTCTATCCTGGGACCACACCCTGGGAGAGTTGCTGCCCCTGAGCCAGGAGTGAAAGCTCTCAGGACCAATCGGGGCCCGGATGTCGCACCAATCAGATGCGGGGGCGGTGTCCCGGCAGACTTCTTAAACCTCCTCATTCCCTCCAGTCTTTGCCTGACAAAGGTGTTCCCTTGCTGTTTCCTGTCGTTCCCGTTTATTGTTGTTCTCCTGGATTTCAGCCCCCGCTTGTTTCTTGACCTCGGCTTGTTGCCGTCTGATTTTGTACTGCGCTCCTGACCGTGTTTGGACTCCGGCTTTTTTTCTGACTTTTTTTTCTGGCTTACGTTTTTGGCATATACGTTCCCGTACGTTTACCGACCCGGACTGATTGACACGGGCCCGTTTTCCCTGACGGCCCTGCACTTAGCAGCGTAGGGGCTGTCGTAAAGTTTGGGGTCTGCCACCTTGGGGCCCAGCACCCCAAAAGTAGGCAGGGACAGTGGGCTGGGGTGCAGTCGGGGCCCCACTGCACCCCCCTTTGAAGTGACAGTTTTGTCAGGCCACATTTCGCTGCTCTCCACGCACCATTTACCCCATGGTTTGCATTAGTAGAGCAGATGCAGGGGCTTACCCACTTGGTCCAGACCTAGCACTTAGAGTGCAGAAGCAGGAGACCCCCAGGGTACCCCTCCGGCTGGGAGTCCTTCGGCACCTCTCTCCCCGTTAAGTAAAATGCCCTATTCAATTACCCGAGAGGTTCGCAGGGACAGAAAGGCCTTTTTATGTTTTTAAGGAGGGATGCCGATTGTACTTTCGCCTCCGCCTACTTACCTAAAGTTAATGAGGAGCAAGGGTGGGAATAATTATGTCCCTACTCCAAGGGTCTCCCCAGGAAGGGGGCTTTCTCGCTACCCCTCGACTTTGCCCGAGCTGTATTCCGTAGACCGTTTTTTTTGACTCCTTGGGCTTCTTTTTGATGACCCTGATAGAGAAGCAGGGGCTGAGACGCAGCTCACCACTTTAAGACAGGGCAAGAGGCCGGTGGAGGAGTGCTGTTCAGAGTTCCAGCGTTGGTGTATTCCGTCGGGGTGGAATGACCTCCCCAGGACCTGCTCATGTTGAGATGCCCCCCGAGGAGCCTATGCAACTAGGAGCCTCGTCTGCGGGCCCAGCCCGTGACCGCAGGATCTCCCCCTCGCATCCGGAAAGTGTGCCAAACAGGAACCCAGCCAGAAAACTCCAGCGCCTAGATGATTCCATGGGAGGGTCACCTAGGGAACAGGTATTTCTCATGGTGTCAAAAAGTTGTTACTTCCAGTTAAGATTTCATATTTTTCCCCAGGTCTAGTTCCAGGGAGGGCCTTTGTGGAATCGGGATCAGCTTGCAACTTTATGGACGCTTCATTTTTTAAGCGCCTGGGCCTTCCCTGGAGGCCTCTATCTGATTCCTTGCAGGTTGTGGCGATAGATTCTACCCCGTTGGTCAAGGGCAAGATCCAACATTGCACCCCTGACTTGAGATGCTGGTGGGATCTATGCATCACTTAGAGGTGTATTCTGTTTTTCATGGAGGGCTTACCTGCTGATGTGGTGTTAGGGTTGCCCTGGCTTCAGTAGCACAACCCTGTGATTGACTGAAATTCTGGAGAATTGATTAGGTGGGTAAGCCCAAAGCATTAATAAAAAGTCTTCCGATCATCCTGGGTAATGAGGACATTGAACAGATTCCTGCCTTTATTCGCGACTTAGCCGTGTTTTTTTCCAAGACTCTGAGCAGTTACCTCCGCATAGGTCCTATAATTGTGCTATTGAACTATTGCCAGGGGTGAGATTTCCTAAAGGCAGGATAAAACAATCTTGTCTGGTCCGGAGAGACCGCCATGAAGCAGTATATTGCAGAGAGTTTACAGAAGGGTCAATCCGTCCTTCGGTGTCCCCTATGGGTCGGGGTTCTTTTTTGTGAAGAAAAAAGATGGTAGTCTCCGTCCATGCATTGAATTACCAGGAACTCAATAAGGTAAAGGTTAAGAACCAATATCCCTTACTTTTGATTCCCGACCTGTTCAATCAAATTCAGGGGGGCAAAGTGGTTCTCAACTGGATCTGAGAGGGGCTTACAACCTTATTCGGATCAAGGAGGGGATGAATGGAAGACTGCATTTAATTTCGCCAGAGGGCCATTTTGAATATTTGGTTATGCCCTTTGGGTTGTGTAACGCTCCCCACGGTCTTCCAGAAACCTTGTAAATGATGTTTTCCGAGATCTCATTGGTCATTTTATGGTTGTTTATCTGGACCACATCTTAATTTATTCGCATGGATTGGTCTTCCCACATTTAAACATGTAACAGCAAAGTTTTTGCAGATTCTAAGGGTAAATCATTTGTTTGCCAAACTTGAGAAATTGTTTTCGGGTTCAAGAGATTACCGTTCCTGGGATATATTTTGACTCCGAACTCATTACGTATGGATCCTGGAAAGGTCCAGGCAATTCTCGATTGGGTTCGCCCTTCCTCCCTGAAAGCCTTACAGCGGTTCTTAGGCTTTGCCAATTATTATCGAAAATTTATTCGTAATTTTTCTATTCTCGTCCGGCCAAATTAACTGATATGACTAAAAAGGGGGTTTAATTTCATAATTGGCAACCGGAGGCCTTAGAGGTTTTTGAAAAACTCAAGCAGTGTTTTGTCGCTGCCCCAGTGTTGGTTCAAGCTGATCATACCAAACCCTTCGTCGTTGAGGTAGACACTTCGGAGTTTGGGGCTGGGGCAGTGCTATCTCAGGATCGGCCGCCTTGACTAATCTCCGGCCATGTGCCTTCTTTTCCCGTAAATTCCCTCTGCCGAGAGGGAATTTTGATGTGGGAACCGAGAATTGTTGGCAATTAAATGGGTTTTCGAGGAATGGCGGGCCCCTTCCTCGAGGGTGCCCCCACCAAGTAACGGTCCTAATCGATCATAAGAACCTTACCTTTTTAGAGATTGCTAAAAGGTTGAACCCTCGCCAGGCACGTTGGGCATTGTTCTTTACTCAATTTAACTTTGTGGTTACATACAGACCTGGGTCTAAGAATGTTAAGGCGGACGCATTGTCTAGAAGTTTCTGTTCCAGTCACCACCTCAGGATGACCCGTACCCATTTTACCTAAAAAAAATGGTCGTCTCTGTCATCTACCCTGATTTAGCCACGGAGATCAAGAAAACACCAGGATATGAGACCTGTGGATGTCCTGTTTCTAAGGTCTTTGTTCCCACTCAGTTTCAGTTATGAATATTAAAAAATTACATGACTCAGTGCTATCTGGACAAACCCGGAGTGTCTGGCCAAAGAGACTCATTTCCCGAAATTACTGGTGGGCCCTCATTGTCTCTGATGTGGGGGCTTGTAACAGCCTGCACACCTGTGCTCGGGCAAAGGTTCCCAGAACTCGCCCTCCTGGTGAACTTTGTCCTCTTCCTATACCAGATCGACCCTTGACTCATATTTCCATGGATTTTATGATCGATCTGCCTACATCTGAGGGCAAGATGGTCATTTGGGTGGTAGTGGATCGCTTTAGTAAGATGTGCCACTTGATCCCGTTTAAAAGCGTTACCGTCGACTAAAAAGCTTGCGGAACTTTCATCAGACATATTGAAAAATCATGGGCTACCTGAAAAAAATTGTGTCTGATAGAGGAGTTCAATTTGTTTCTCGTTTCTGGAGAGCTCTCTGTAAGGCTCTCGGTATCACCCTGTCTTTCTCCTCTGCTTTCCACCCAGAGACTAATGGGGCAGAAAGGAGAGGGTGGGAATCAAACTGTTACTCAAAAACTCAGGTGTTTTTTTCACTGACCAGCAGGGAGACTGGGTAAAAAACTTATCTTTGGTGGAATTCGCTATTAATAACCAGGATAGTAGTTCGTCCCGGTGTTTCTCCGTTTTTCTGTAATTATGGCTTCCATCCTAGACATGCATCAATTATCCGGGCCTACTTCTGATCATAGTTGGGGTGGATGTCATCGTTAACGATCTGTGCACAGTCTGGGCCCAAGTTCAGAAGAACTTGGCGAACGCCCAGAACATCCAGAAAGGGGAAATGTGATAAGAGGCGCCTTTTACGGAGGATTTAAGGTTGGGGTAAAGTTTGGCTGTCTACCCCGGAATCTTCGTTTTTAAAAGGGCCCCTCTGGTAAGCTTGCGCCGCGCTTTGTAGGTCCTTATTATTTTGGAGGTGATTAATCCAGTGGCCTACCGTCTTAAATTACCCTCTGGATTCCGGATACATAATGTATTTCACCGGTCGCTGCTGAAGAGATACGTTCCATCCGCTATCCCACCTGCTAAACCTCCTCCTCCCTTTAGAATTAAGGGGGAGTTAGAGTATGAGGTGGCCCGAATTATTGACTCTCGCAGAGTACAAAGGTCGTTGCAATACCTGGTCCATTGGAAGGGTTATGGTACTGAGGAGAGGTCGTGGGTTCCAGCTAACTCGATTCATGCTGATTCCATCATCAAGGAATTCCACGACACTCACCCAGAGAGACCCGGACCAGATAAGGGTCCAGTGGCCCCTCCTAAAAGGGGGGGTACGGTCAGGATACGTTCGTCTGGGCAGCCTCCCACCTGTTTAGCACAACGACCTGCGAGGGTTAATAAGTCTATCCTGGGACCACACCCTGGGAGAGTTGCTGCTCCTGAGCCAGGAGTGACAGATCTCAGGACCAATCGGAGAGCCCGGAAGTTGCACCAATCAGATGCGGGGGCGGTGTCCCGGCAGACTTCTTAAACCTCCTCATTCCCTCCAGGCTTTGCCTGATAAAGGTGTTCCCTTGCAGTTTCCTATCGTTCCCGTTTATTGTTGTTCTCCTGGGGTTTCTGACCCCGGCTTTTTCTTGACCTCGCTTGTTGCCTCTGATTTTGTACTGCGTTCCCTGACCGTGTTTGGACCCCGGCTTGTTTTTTGACTATTCTTCTGGCTTACGTTTTTGGCATATACGTTTCCCGTACGTTTACCGGGCCCGACTGATTGACACTGGGGTTTCCCTGACGGCCATGCACTTAGCAGCGTAGGGGCTGTCGTCCAGTTGGGGTCTGCCATCTAGGGCAGCACGCCAAGTAGGCAGGGACAGTGGGCTGGGTGGCAGTCAGGGCCCACTGCACCTCCCTTTACGTGACAAGGGAGCTGAAGAAGCTTTCAAGACACCGGGTAGAAATATGTTTATTTTTGTAAACAGAAACCACTATTTTGTAGTTTGATTATTTGAGTGAACATTTCACATGATCCCTTATGCACTGCACGGCTCTGTACTCAGACTGTGTCTCTCGCTCTCCTAGTTCAGCGTGGCTTTTTTTACATTTGATTCTTAGCAGATAAGGCACGTCCTGGAAAAACCCCTTTAAGAGATATTCCGTAGAAAAAAATCTATTTCTACTCCTGGTGTGGTTGTCAGTTGTCGGAAAAGACCATATTTCTTAGATAATCCGTAGAAAAATATTCTATCTGTACTCCTGTTGGTCAGTTGTGGGAAAAGACCACATATCAGAGATATTCAGTAAAAATAATTCTATTTCTACCCATGGTTGTCAGTTGTCACAAAAGACCACATTTCTTAGAAGTAGAAATAGAAGTTTTTCTATGGATTATCTGATTGTCAGTTGTCAGAAAATACCACATTTCTTAGATAATCCGTAGAAAATAGTCAATTGCTAGTCCGACTTGGTAGTTGTAAATTACAGGGATTGAAGGAAGAACGCTGTTGATTTGGTATTACAGTTCTTCCAGAAGACCGCATTTCACAGATATTTGATAGAAACAATTCTGTTTCTAAACCTAGTTGCCAGTTTTTCAATACGAGACTGTGAAAAAATCTTATAGACCTTATTAATATTTATCTTTCTGAACAGAGAGAGTAGAGGAGGTAAGCAAGCAAGGAGGGGGGTAGGACGTGGAGCTCGAGGTACGAAACAAGGCGCTCCTTCCAGTGCTCCGGACAACACACAAGCGAGCACAACGTCAGTTGCAGGACCGTCAGGCCTGTCATCGGTCGGTCAGTTACCTGTAAATCTCAGTAATGAAGAGCGTTGACAATCTGTTCTTCAGTGGTTAACACAACCTGCATCTAGTGGTTTCACCTCCTCGTGCTCTCAGTCACGGCCACAAATGTCGTCAACATCAGTCCAACCTGAAGCAAACACAGCCCAAATGTAAACCAATGTACAGACCACTGTGGCTAATCCGTGTTGGGAAGAGATATTTGATGACACAATGCAGCTGAGATCACAAGGCATTTTAAAAGATCAAGAGGCCAAAGAGGATGATGTTGTCTGCTCTGACGCCCAATTGCTGATGCCTTCAGAGGAGAAGGAAGCTAGTCAGTCAGCAGAAATCTGTCAGTAATGCCTTGCAGTGCCTGTGGCTTCTAGCCCGCAGCTTCAGGATGTAGACTGTCAGGATGAGGAAGTCAACTGTGATGATGATGATGTTGATAATTACATTGCAGTTCCAACATGGTCTTTTCAGCAGAATTTGCTTGTGAGCGCCTCATTAGTGAACGAGGAGGAATATGATGGGGTAGTGTCATTGCGGGTCCGGCCTCAGAAAGGGAGAAGGCGGTCGCACAAGTCCACAGAGATTAATCCGCCATGGTCAGTGGTGGCAGCGGAAACACCGCTATTATTTTATCACTATCGAAGAGGCCCAGGACCTGTGAAGCCTGGGCCTTTTTCGATCAATCCTCATATTCGCCGAGCGATGTCATATGCAGGATTTGCAGTCAATGCGTCAGTAGAGGCAAGAATCTAAAGCATTTAACCACCATGAACATGAACAGGCACATGCATCTAAAGCAAGAGGAGTCACTTTTAGAAAAAAGGCCACACAGGTCCTGGTCCTCCTCCACCACTTCCAAGACCAAGTGTTCCTCTGCTGCCCATGTCCTGGAGCGGCATGAGCAAGCATCAGCCCAAATGCCACACACTGTCGCCCGATTGCCACCACCACCACCACCACAAGAGACACACCCCTTCTCCTTCCAACAGTTTGACTTGCACGCCATACAGTGGCCAGTCCGGCAGCCAGCCTCTGGTTACCAGGTGTGGGAGCATCAGAAACGCTTTTACCTCAATGATCCCAAAGCCAAAAGCCTGAATGTCGGCATTGCCAGGCTCTTGGCCTTGGAAAATGTTGCCTTTCTGTCTGGTTGACACAGATGGGTTCCGCCATGTCATGGCCTCGGCATGCCCTCAATACCAGATGCATTTCTTTTCCCGAAAAGCCGTCCCTGCCCTGGCAAGCCCAGTCAAAAAAAAATTTCAGCGCATTGGTGATCTGTGCCCAAAAGTCCATTGCCCAGATATAGGTAGAAAGCAAAATAAAGGGGGTATATCTCTGTGACGCTCTTGGAGGTTGGGGGGATGGGGTTCTTGGTGTTGATGGGGGGTCTCAGGTCAGCGCACACTTTTCCCACACTGGGGGATGGTGCGGTTTCCCCAAGCCCCTACCCCCGGGGGTAGCATCACTTTGCCAAGAAAAAACCGGGGCCTTTTAAATTTAATGTGCCCTGGAGACCGTCAACACATAGGTCAAGGTGTGGAGGGCTCTGCACAAATGAGTCCATAAGATCGGTGGGGCTTGCACACACCCCTTCCCGGGGCACAATCAAAAAACCGGGTTGGCAGAAACTTCTAAAAGCCTCCCCCGGGTCTTGACTGCCTGCTGAGGAAGGCTCGGGGTTGAGCTCTATTCCGGGTTAACTCTGTTTTCGGCACAGGGGAGCGTTGCGATCTTTGGGGCCCCCCCCATCAACTGTCTCATTTTTCTGGCAACATGCTGATTTCCCACCCTCCACATGCTCCAGCGATTGTGGCAGCAGCGTAATACCTTTATGCAGTATGAAGTGGCGCAGGCCTACAACAGTGGGCACCTCGGGGGTTGAGCCATAGAGAGTGGAGAGGTGAAAGATTTGACCATCCTTGCATTTTGAAGATGCCCCCAAAAATGTCAGTCAGAAAAATGCCCTAGTAATAGCCATTTGGTGATATTTGTATGGAATAAGTGTTGAAAATTGAACGCAGCTCCAACAAAAATGTAGGGGGAAAAAACGGACACGATGCGGAACAGACTTAGTCCCCCTTTGGATTAAAAGCTCCGACGTTTCCCAAACTTTATGGGTCTTCTTTAGGGGGTAGTTCGGGGTCCAGGGCAGTGGGGGAGGACTTCAGCTTCAGAGGATAGCATTCAGGCTACCCAGGCTGGGGTCATGTGAGGATGAGGTGCGGGGGAGGAGGATGAGGCAGGGCTGGACCCCGAGGTTTTATCGATGTCCCTGCAGTGGAAAAGAGGTTGCTACAGATCTGGGGGAGGGGTAGGGGTCGGAATAGTGGACCTCGGACCCCCGCAAGCGAGGGGGAAAGCCCCCAGGGGCGGAATTAAGTGGGTCCGGTTTTCACCAAGCCCGCCACAAAGGGGATGGACTTGCTGCAGGGGGTCCCCCAGGTCGCTACCCTGAGTGACTTGTTGCGGAGGCAGCCAAGGTGCAGAGGGTACAAAATCATCAGGAGGCTCGTAGCCCGGGGACAGGCAGGGGGGCAGGAAGGCGGCAAGATTCGTGGTCGGGGAAAAAAAAATATTTGGGTACACGGTAATGGAACAAGGCTAGGGGGGTTTCTCTATGGGCCAAATGCAAAAAAGACCCGGCAAGGGTTCCCGGGAAAAGGGGCCAGCTTAAATTTACCGGTGCACAGCCCATTAAATTTTCACACTGCCGGGTGCGCGCGTTCCCCTAAGGGGGGGGGCCCATCACCGGGGGACGAGACGGAGGGAGCAGGGCGTGGCGGGTAAGGGGGACTTGGTCACTGGCGGGGGGGGGCGAGCGGACCCGCGAACCGATGTGAGGGACGGGGCGCCGCTCGGCATCGGGGCACGGGGCATCCGTGACAAGGAGGAACACAAGGAAGATCTGATTAGTGCCTCTCGACCCCAAGGCTTGGGAAATCCGGGCTGCATCTCACACATGAGTTTTGGGATGCTAATTACCTGAAAACTTCCCAGGGCATAAGGCAATCAAAATAAAAGCATTACGGGGTGGCCACCCCCATCCACTTTAAAAAGAAAAAGTTTTTTAAAAACATTGGGTGATTTCTTCTTTGGAGTACAGTTTTCGATAAGAGACTGTGAAAAAATCTTCTGCCCTTTTTAATATTTATTTTTTTGAACATCGCCTGTCATAGTTTGGGTTGGGTTCCCTGTGCGCTCTTTTTCTGAAAGAGCCGACCAATTTTTCTTCGTGGATAAACCCCGCATCCAAGGGTTTTTTTAACCCCTTTCTCTCAGTCCGGCCACATTATCCAAATATCATCCAAATTGAAGAAAAGACGGGCAAATGTCACCAATAAACAGGCCCACGGGGTAACCCATGTTCTAAAGAGCCTTTGATGACTAATGCGATTGGGGTCAGAAGGCATTTAAAAAGTTTAAGGGGCCCAAAAAGGGATGATTTTTTTGGCCCTGATCCCCATGTGGTTCCTCCTTTGGGTAGACTCGCCATTTTCAAGGTGCAAAAATGCAAACACAAGAGACAAAAGGTGGGGGAAAAAACCCAATGTTCCTCCAACCTTTTTTTTAAATGAAGTTCTGCCTTTGTCAACATCATGCGCATTACAAGAAGGGCGACATTGTGAACATAAGGGCATGGGCAACATACAAAAAGGCATGACAAAAATGCTATAGGGCAAGATGGGCAGGATTACAATGTTACACGCATGCTGTGGGAAAAATTGTAAACAAGCGATAAAGGGTAAAATCCTTGCCAAAAGAATCAACATCCATGTGGGCACATTTGCCACTCCAAGAGCAAGAGATTTTCCCTCCAGCTGTCAAGAAAATGATGGGAAGAAAAGGAAGCAAAGGAGAAGGGCCGGGGTGGGATGGAGCGTCACCCCACTTTTCCCAAAGTGAAGCCACTTTGGAAAGGAACCTTTTGAGCCCTTTCCCCAAATGATTTTGGGCATAATGTGACAACATCCCTTTGCAAAATTTTCCCTTTTTCTTAAGCAAAAGGGAAATTTAATGGTGAAACGTGGGTTTGTTTCAATTTTTATGGAGGGCAAGCGTCTGTGGGGGCATAAATTTCTCAAGCGCTCCCAGATTTGACTTTTTTCCGAGGGAGGTGAGGTTTAGCTACGCTTCCACTTTTGACACTGCTTTAGCCCGACTTCATCGTTGCAGCACCCACATAAAACTGTCGATTTCTTCGTGCAAATTTTTTGGGTGTTCCTAAGGGCTTTTTTTGGGTTTTTGGGGGTTAGGCCCGAAAAAGACCCAAAAGAAAAGGGTGTATTAAAAAAAAAGCTTATTCCATTTATTTTTTTCTCCCTAACTTTATTGAGTGTACGGAAGGTTTCTTTTCTGCTTTTGTGGTCATGCTGCTTAAAAAACTGCGTTTGGCAATGTCTATTCAGAAAAATTTGTTTCAAAGCCATTTTCTTGAAATTTTATTCTGATTCCTTAAGGGCATTTTTGCTGGTTTTGTGGTCAGGTTTCTATAAAAAGACACAAAAGCAAAGGGCGTATTGAAAAAAGCTTATTTTACATATCTTTTATTTTCTAATTGAGTGAGTGTCGAAGGTCTTTTTTGTGCTTGTGTGGGTTTCTGTTTTAAAAGACGCGAAATCAATGTTTTTTTTATTTAAAAAATTCCGTTTCAAAAAATTTACTTATTGTTGGTATTTTATTCTGATGTCCTAAGGAACTTTTTGGGTTTTGGGGTCATCTACTGTAAAAGACAGCGTAGTCAATGTCCATTCACAAAAAAATGTTTTAAAAACTAAATTTTTTCTTGCAAATTTTATTTTTAATTCCCTAAAAGGGATATGTGCTAGTTTTGGGGAAAACTGCGGTAAAAGACCCCGAAATTAATGTCCTATTCACAAAAATCTTTTTTCAAAAAACTCATTTCCTTCTTTTCAAAAAATTATTCTGATGGTCCATAAGGGGATCTGTTCTAGTTTTTTGGGTCATGCTTTGTAAAAGATCATAGTCAATGTCCTATTCACTAAAATCTTGTTTTAAAAATCCTTTTTTGTTTAAATTTTATTAGGTGTCCGAAAGGTCATTTGTGCTGGTTTTGGGGTCATGTTGCCGTAAAAGACAGCGATAGTCAAGGTCCCATTCAGAAAAATCTTGTTTCAAATATTATTTTCTTGATAATTTTATTCTGAGTTTCCATAAGGGCATTTTTGCTGGTTTTGGGGTCAGGCTACTGTAAAAGGGATGCTAGGGGTGCCAACAGGGCAATACTCCTGTTTTAGGGCTACCGTAATACTCGATATAAACCGACCCGAGTTAACCGAGGCACCTATTTTGCCACAAAAACCGGGAAAGCTTTTTGACTTGAGTTAACCTAGGTGGAAAAAGCAGCGGGTACTGGTGAAAATTTAAAAAAAAAAATGATACCAAAAAAAATTTCATAGGCAGTTTTTTTAATGTCCCCCCTAGGGAGTATAGGCGGTATAGGGAGTTTAATGTCCCCCATAGGCAGATATGGCGGGATAAACATTTTAATGCCCCCCTGCGATATGGCTGGTATGGCGTTTTTAAAGTCCCCCCTAGGCAGAAAAGGGAGTATAGTCCCCCATAGGCATTATGGGGTGGTAAGGGGAGCTAAATTTTCCCATAGGCAGGTTTTTGGGAGGTTAGGTCGTTATGGAGGTAATTGCCCCCATTGGAGGTATAGGTCGTTATAGGCAGGTTGATTCCCCTAGGCAGGTTTTAGGGAGGTTAGGTGTTAAGGGAGGGAAAGGTCCCCAAAGGGGGCTATAGGCAGGTATAGGCCCCTAGGAAGGTAATAGGCGGGTAAAAGGGGGGTAATGTCCCCCTAGGCAGATGGTCGTTATGGCGGGTATAGGTCCCCTAGGGGGCTTTTGGGGGTTTTAAAAAGGATAGGTCCCCTAGGCAGACTATAGGGAGGTATAGTCCCCTAGGCGGGTTAGACGGGGGTTTTCAAGTATGGGCCCCTTTGGGGAGGGGATGGGATGTATAGGTCCTCTAGTAGGGTATAGGCAGGTATAGGTCCCCTTGTGCTTAGGCAGGGTATAGGCAGGCAGTTTAAAACCCACATAGCAGATTTTTGGCACTATATGTCCCCCATGGCAGGGTTATAGGCTGGTATAGGAGCTATTGTCCCCATAGGGAGGATATAGGCAATATAGTCGTTATAGGCAGGTAAAAGCCCCCATGGGTTAAGGGGTATAGGTCCCCTAGGCAGGTTATAGGTAGGTTTTGGGCGTTATGGCAGGTATAGGTCCCCCTAGGCGGTTTTGGCATTGTATAGGGCCCCCAGGGCAGGGGTATAGGAGGGTATAGGGAGGTATAAATCCCCCGGGGCATAACAGGTAAAATGTCCCCCCAGGGTATAGGTGTTTTAAAAGGAGGTATAGGTCCCCTAGGCCGGCTTGGCGGGGATAGGCAATTATAGGGCCCCTGACAGGGTATGGCGGTTTTTTTTGGGCCCCTAGGAGGTATAGGGAGTTATAGGTCCCCTAGGCAGGGGAAAGGAGGTATGGGCCCCTGGCGGCTTAGGCGGGTATAGGCAGGTAAATTTTTCCTTAGGGAGGGGTATAGGGGAGGGGTTTGGTAGGTATAGGTCCCCCTTGGGGTATAGGCGGTATAGGTCCCCCAGCAGGTATGGCGGGTATGGGCGTTAAGGTCCCCAGGCGGGTATAGGCAGGTATAGGTCCCCCTTGGCAGGCTATAGACAGGGTATAGGCAGGTTTTAGGTCCTTAGGGAGGTATAGGAGGGGTAGGCAGGTATAGGTCCTCTGTTGGCTATAGGCAGGTATAGGTCCCCTAGGGATCTATAGGCAGGATAGGGCAGGCAAACAGGGTTTTTAAAAAAAAAAAAAAAACCCACTTTCCTGGCTCCCCGCTGCTCCGTTCCCTCCCGCTCCCTCCTCCTGTCCGGCCCCCCCGCACGCTCTCCTGCATCTCTCGGAAGGTGGGTGAGTCTTGGCCCCCACACGCAGCCCTGATGACACACGCTGTGTGCCGGGAAAATCTGGACGGGCCCCCATCGCGGCCCCCCGGAGTCCCTGCGGAGTAGGGGTCGCTCACTCTTGCACCCAGTGGTATCTCCTCTCCCCGCATGCCTCCGGGGGAGTCGCCAAAAAGGGGAAGAATAGCTGGGACCGCCCCGGGCCACCGCAGCGCCCGGGCTGTCAGGTTTTCGGCATTCAGTTATATGCGCCCCTGAGGGCAAATAAGCTGAAGGTCCCCGTCGGAGCACGGGGCCCCGCGCGCCCAAGCGCTGACAGTGACTCGAGTATAAGCCGAGGGTGGATTTTTCAGCACATTTTTTGTGCTGAAAAACTCGGCTTATACTCGAGTATATACGGTAATCAAAAAGGGGCCCAGTAATATGTTAAAAATAGGAAGCAGTAATGGGTGTGGGGGCCCATTTGATTTAGCTGCATGGGAACCTGGGACTGTTAATAGAGGACTGATAGCAGCGCTGACTACCATTGCACTCACTATAACTACGGCTCTGCCAGCTGAATGTTCCCAATTGGGATGTTCTTGCTGCCACCACATATATGACATGTTCTTGGGCCCTGGTGTAAACAGTGATCGAGGGATCCTGCCAGTTACCATGTGCCATTGCCAATACCGATGGCTTCTTGTGTGTCAAGGGAGCCCTGTAAGAGCTTCTACCACTGCACCCCTCAAAGCTACGCTGTCCTCATCTTTTCAGTTAGCCATTGAAAGGAATGAATTATTTTAGCCTGTGAATTTTTTTCTGTGACTCTTAGGGCCAAATTGTCTTCACTAAGATATACCATGTATCCAGTTTACTGTTGTGGATGGTAATTCCAGCTTCTCCTCACCTGTTTGGGTCTAAAAATAAACCTGATCATCTTCTCCCTTTGACTTTAATGGGGGTCGGCAATTGATCGAAATCTAAAATCGGCACGATTTTCTTCAAAATCGGCAATCAAATCGCTCTAGATTTTTTTACTTATCGCTCATCACTAGTGTCCAACATTGTTTTCTAGCACTGTCTTAACTCTTTTGGGCATGGAGTTCATTAAAGCGTCACAGGTTGCCACTGAAATCTTCTTCCACTCCCTCATGATAACATCATGGAGCTGGTGGATGTTAGAGACCTTGTGCTCCTCCAAATAAGTTTATCTTGGTCTCATCAGACCACAGGACATGGTTCCAATAATCCATGCCCTTAGTCTGCTTTTCTTTAGCAAACAGTTTGTGGGCTCTCTTGTACATCATCTTTAGAAGAGGCTTCCTTCTTGGACAACAGTTTAATCTCTTTATATTATTTCCTCTACTGACGCGTTGAAAGCAAAAAGGCCCAGGCTTCACAGATCCTGGGCCTCTTCAACTGTGAAAACCTAGTAGCGGTGTTCCCGCTGCCACCACTGACCACGGCTGGGGGAGTAATGTCAGCGGACTTGTGCAACCGCCCTCTCTCTTTCTGAGGCCGGACCCGCACTGACACTACCCCATCCTCCTCCTCCTCCTCCACTGATGATGCACTCGCCAGCTGCTGCTCATAAGACAATATTGGATCTTTAATGTCATCATCATCACAGGTGACTTCCTGACAGTCTTCATCCTCAAGCTGCGGACTAGAAGCCACAGGCACTGCGAGGCATTGCTGACATAATGTCCTGGTTCGACATCACACTTGGACGTTATTTTAAATGATGTACTCATACTGTATGTAGTTATATGATTATAATTAATAAAATTCTGTACTTCTGATTGTCTTTATAGGCTGCAGAAAGACATCGCTACTAGTCCACCCCATCAATGAGTTGAGATACAGTAGAGGGCACAATGGTCAATTGTACACTGAGCTAAGAAGGGTGTATATATATATATATATATATATATATATATATATATATATATATATATATATATATATATATATATATATATTATAACATACACTGTGGCAGAGTGATCTCAGGAGTACAACAGGTCATCTGCTAGGAAAGTGTCACAGAGGGCCTGGTCTTGCTGCGGGAAGCCAGTTGTTGACGGTCAGCAATACTAGGTTGTTGACACCTGTACCTAGTACGGCTATTGCCCAGCAATTATGGGCTGGCTTTTCCCCAAATGACTGCGGTTGGGTGGGTGCGTGTTCCCACATTCCAGGTCCAGGTTTTACCAGGCCTGTAAAAAGCCTTTATCTCCAGGTAATCATGGGGCATGGTTAGCTACCTGAAATTGGGAGCGACAGTGGATCTGGAGAGAGAAGGCACTTAACCCCCAGGCTTGAGGAGAGCCGCCAATGAGCACCATCACGTACGGTGAAGGTACCTGTTTTGGTGGTTCTGGATGCTAGATCCAGAACATATTAGAGAGGGTCTCTCAAGGATTAGGCTATGTCTCCAAGGCATAGCAAAACAATCGTATTTTTAGCAGTTTTAGCATTCTAAAACCACAAAAAATTGATCATTCATGCAGCTCATAGACAATAACAGAAAATGACCTGTAGTCTATACAGGTCATTTTTTCTCTGCTCGTCTTCTGGCGCTGGCATAGTATACAACATGCTGTATTATACGCCGGTGTTTTTTTCGTCATTTTCCCATACAATCAATAGTACAGGCCGACAGCAAAAAAACAATAACAGACCACGTTTTTTGTGCAAAATGTGACAAAAAACGCGGTCGTGCATCCGACAAAAAAAACAGTCAACTTTCAGCCATTTTTTGTCCGATGGGGACTTAGCCATATAGTTAGTGGCCTGACGGCTGAGGATTTTGTTAGTTTTTACTTGTTCCTGTAAATTTCTCCTGTGCCTAAATAAAACTGGTTGAGTCCAGTCTTAAAAGTTTATTGTGTGGTCCGAGTGCCGTACTTAACGTGTGCAATAACCACTGGCCAAAAGAGTGGAGATCCCGTTAAAGCAATTTTTTTTATTGGTTTATATAGATGTTGGCTTCTAATTTTAATTGTAGAAATGATTGTGCCATATTAATTTTTTTTGTGTGTGTGCCTTTTCCTTAGCTTTCCAGAAAAATGTTATAACTGTTCGAGAATGTCAATTACAGCATTTAACCGACTGGTGGAGATTGTGGGGCCACACCTTCGCAGAAAGGACAGTTATGTGGTGAGCCCTCAGTCCTATGCATAGATTGCTCATAACTAGTGATGAGCGATTACGTTGACTATCGTCATCGGGTCGATAGTCAATATCGGCAATTATCAAGACGATTTCCGATAGTCGATAATAGATTATCGCCGATGACCATTAAAGTCTATTGGAGAGGAAACACACCTTCATTCTTACACCGAAACAGGGCTGGAGAAGCTGGAATTAACATCCACAACAGCAAACTGGATATGTGCTACATCTTAGGCAAGACAATTAGGCAATAAGAGTCACAGAAAAAAACTCACAGAGTATTCCCTATCCCTGTCCTGTACCATAGCATGACCCTTAAACCTGCATGACCCACAAACTAAAAAGTGCCAGAAGGCAGTATTATTTGAACCATCATTTTACTTGAACTGGACATTGACAATACCTGTTCTGTACCACAGTATGACCATTAAACCTGTCTGACCCACAGATAAAAATTGCTTGGTAAAGGAGTCTTTGAACCACCATTTTAGTTGAACTGGACATTGACTATACCTGTCCTGGACCGCAGTATGACCATTAAACCTGTCTTACCCACAGATTAAAAAGTGCCGGAGAAAGGAGTCTTTGAACCACCATTTTAATTGAACTGGACATTGACTATACCTGTCTTGGACCGCAGCATGACCATTAAACCTGTCTTACCCCCAGATTAAAAAGTGCCGGAAAAAGGAGTCTTTGAACCATCATTTTAGTTGAACTGGACATTGACTAAACCTGTCCTGGGCCACAGCATGAGCCCCAAACCTGCATGACCCCCCGATTTAAAAAGTGCCGCAAAAAGGAGTCTTTCAACCACCATTTTAGTTGAACTGGACATTGACTATACCTGTCCTGGGTAACCTACATCTGTTCAAGTCTTCCTGTTACCTCCCTTGTATAATTCAAAGGAATATTTGTATCAGCTATTTTGTACATGCAAGTTTTTTAGTAGTTTAATTCTAGAAAACACATTTTTAAAATAGGATGGAATCCCACCACATCTTTGTTTCTCTTTTTTTTTAATTGTATTAAATGGTTTGTCTCACTACAGGAATTGCTAATTATTTTAAAGATCTTGCCAAAACAAGTCATTTTGCAATATGTGTCCATTAACAGTATCCTACCTATTCCTGTTTTTGACAGCACCATCACCCTTGAGCCACTTTTGACAATTGTGAAGAACAAATGTCTGTTAGAAACAACATTTTTTAGAATAGGACCTGTAGTATAGCTGCATTTCATAGGGCCCTGACCCAGCGATGACAGGCCTGACGGTCCTGCAACCGACGATCCGCTGGCATGCGTGTTGTCGCCAGCACTGGAAGGAGCACCTTCTCTCATACCTCTACCTGCTACACCCCTCTTTGCTCGCTTACCACCTGCATTTTGCTCCATGTTCAGAAAGATAAAAATTTAAGAAGGTATGAAGAGTTTTTGAAAGCCCTCTTATTAAAAGACGCAAATCACAGCTATTCTTAAATCCCTCTAATTGCTACAGCCAACTAGATTTGAAACTGAATTGTTTCTAGCAAAATACCTGTGAAATGCGGTCTGGTGGAAGAACCGAAGACAAAATCAACAGTGTTCTCCTTCAGTCCCAGGGATTTACAACTGCCCAGTAGGACTAGTAGGATAGTTTCAACCAAAATATCATACAAGTGCGCCAAACTGGATTCAACGAGCGCAATAAAACTATTCAGAAGTTACACGGATGAGAAATTGCGTTTTTTGCAGCAATGACAAACAAGAGCAGTTGCTAGAAGATTTTTCTATCAGAATTATCGTACAACGTGGCTATTTGAAAAAAACTAGGGCCGCACCACGTGCAATATAGCTATTTAAAAATTATACGGATAACAAAACGGTGGTTTTTGCACCTATAAATACACCTGCGGTGACTACAAAATTTCTGTATTCAAATTTAAGTACAAGGTGCTCTATGAACAAACGGGCCACCCCCAAAAATAAAAAAAAACACCTATTTTTAAATGTATACAATAATAAAAGGTGGTTTTTGCACCTATGAAATACACCTGCAATTACTAGCAAATTTCTGTATGGTAATATTGTCAAGTTGACGACATCATCAGGACCTTTAGACCAAACTTCAGGAGGTACTTGTGTCAAAAGTTCAGGAGGTGTTGCTTGATGTGGATAAAACATGTGAAGCGCATGAACAGCTTTTAGAGCTCATTGGGAAAATTGGAGTATTGTAGTCCAAATACATTCCAGAAGAATTAAATCTGATAGTAGCATTCATCGTTTTCAGAAGATCAGCTTTAAGCAAGATTAGTTGGTAAGTAGGAGAGATAAGTAGTCTAGACAGGAGTCCATGATGTCCAATTGGCACAGGGTAGGTTAAGCGAGTCTGGGTTGGTCATCCATCCACTTCAATGCATGAAATGTAGTCAGGAGAAAGTATGACATCCGGTGGAATGTCAGAAGTTTTCAGAACTGATCTGGCTGCACCTGTATTTACAAGGAACGGAAGTTGGTGGCCATTAATTTGAAGATCAACGGTGAACATTGGTTCAGAATGACTAACAGTGGTGTTTTCTGAAGCATTGAGAAAAATGGTAGACATAGTTTTGCTGGAGTCCTATGGCTGAGGATGATAGGAGGTGTCTTGAGGATAAGGCGGATAAGATTCATCTTGAGGATATGCTTGTTTGCACTGACTATGATTAAGATTGGTAAATTGAGGTCCAATGAATGGATTATTATTGTAGGACTGAGGTCTGCGTTGTGTTTGTTGGTTGAATTTTGACGGTTGAGATTCAAAAACTTGATACTGAGGTTGAAATTGATTATATGCTTGAAGGTATTGCGGTAGTTGTTGTCCATTGGTAGCAAGATTCCTCTTGTCGTCATGAGCTTTAGCGCGGCACTGCCTCATGATATGTCCGGATCGGTTGCAGTAAAAACAAGTTTTCTGAGTTCGGCCTTGTCCGCCAGGGTGTGTGTTCTAGAAAGGTCGCAAACCGTTATCTCGATTGGAATCTGTAGTTTGATAACCGGGAAAACTTGCATTGGTTTATTGTAGAGTATGGTGTCTGGCTGAGCTATAGAGCCCTGCGGGAGCTCTTGAAATAGGGTCACATTAGAAACTGTTAACTGTTGGGATGAATCAGTCTGTGCCTTAGCAATGGAGAGAAGTTGACTTCCGGTTAACTCTGCATATTCTGCTCAAATAGTTTCAAAGTCCCAAGTAGGTTTAAGTAAACCTATAACAAACGCCATTGAAAAGGATTTTGTGAGCTTTAGTGTTCATGTCAAATCCATGGGCCTGGAATAAGGCAGACATCCGGTGATAAAAATTCTCCACGGATTCAGTTGGATTCTGAGTAGAATTGAAGATATTCACTGAGGATTCAGCCAAGCGTTCCTTGGCCCAAGAATGAAGACGACGGCAGAACTCTTCCCCAGATGAGTAAGCACTGATGTCCTCAACAGTGTCTTCTTGTAGGGCTGATTTGATGATAGGCCAAAAGTAATCCCCAGCCTTGATGCTGGCAACATGGTATAGATCTTTCCAAGAGGCAGAATATGTCTTCTGTATCTGGCTGATGCCACGGTAAAATGCCATAGGGTTTTTCTCAGGGTCTGGCATTTGGGTCAGTAGATTATTGACTTTTTCGGGTGTAAAAGGCACGTAGATTGGTTGATCCTGGGGTATTGTGGCTGGCGCTGATGGATGAGAAGGTAGAACCGGCAGAGAAAAGGAATCCAGTGGCTGAGTTGGTGATGGTGGTGGTGCTGCGTAAGGTAGTGGTTAGTCCTTTTATGATTCTGGTTGTGGTTGTTGAGGGTATGTGGGTGTAGTTTGCAACGGAACTGAGGCTATACTCCTGAGCAAGGGTGAAGTTGTCCTAGGAGAGTTAGTGGTTTGAGTAAGGGAGAGTCATGTAGTCTTCAGACATTTGGCCATAGCGTCTGTTAGTACCACTATCCATATTTCAGGTACAGGAGGAATTGGCTTGTGTTCAAGTAATGCAGTAAGTATGGCCTGTACACATGTTATTGGTGGGAACGCAAAGATGCCAGAATAAATCAGCGGTATGGACAGCGATTGAAACTTGTTCGCTTGGGCCACTTCAAGTACGTTATGTATAGTTTGTTTCAGCAGCTGAACACAATTGTTATGGGATACATTATTATATATGGGTCCCACAGCATGGATAATGTAATGACAGTTTAATCTCTTCTAGAGCAGCAATCTGTGTGCTGTGAGCAATAGGAAAAATATTGGAGTCCTTTAATTTGGATTGCAGATGTGGGTCCTGGCATCCTGTGGCTAATGGCAATTTGTCCTCCTCTATATAGAAAATGCACTCTTACACTGTATTTCAGTATACCGACATCAGGCAACCCCCATATGCCCAGTAAACTTGACTTTCATAGAAACATATGTCGTATACCATAAGCCATTCTTTTTAACTTCGTGTTTTTAATATAAACAAATATGCATTAGCACACAGTCCATCAATATTCAAAATCTTCAATGAAATTGTTAATACAGCAGTAAAAACCTGTGATCCAAACGGTGGATTGCTGGTTACACAAACTGGCTTCAGACGCCAGCGTCTCGTGATCCGTCTATGCGGGTAGATGAATGGCCAAGCAGTAGTCTGTGTTACCCAGAATGCAACTGCACACCAGTTGCATTCTGGGTAACACAGACTACCGCTTGTCCGTTCAGCTACCCGCATAGACGGATCACGAGACGCTGGCGTCTGAAGCCCGTTTGTGTACCCAGCAATCCACCGTTTGGATCACAGGTTTTTTACTGCTGTTATTAACAATTTCATTGAAGATTTTGAATATTGATGGACTGTGTGCTAATGCATATTTGTTTATATTAAAAACACGAAGTTAAAAAGAATCGCTTATGGTATACGACATATGTTTCTATGAAAGTCAAATTTGTCCTCCTCCCCATCTTCCTCTCCGTTAGCATTGAAAGTCAGAATAGCAGCTACGGAGGAGGAGGGTGTCTTAGAAGCCGTGAGCAAAGGGTATAGTGGTTGCGGGGCTGGTTGTGATGTTGCAGGTGTGCTGGCAAGAACGTTATCACACGACAGTTGCATATCAATGTTTACATTAGTAGTAACAAGTGAAGTGCCCGGAGGAGAGGTGGGAGTAGATGACGTTGGGTGTAGCAAGATGGCCGCTGTTCAACTTCAACCCGGAACTTCCGGGTTCTTTGGATTGCTTAGGACTACAAATATGGCCACAGGAAATGCAAAGGGCGGGGTTTGGTTTTGCCTTTCCAGATACAGAGAATGTTTGGACTTCATAAAAATGGCTACAGAAAATAATGGGTGGTTCTGGCACGGGAGCTGAGGAAAGAATACCGGGAGGGACAGGAGCTGAGGTAATACAAGGTGTGATCAGTGTTGTACGTTCCCTCCCACAATCTACGCAACTTTCAGTGTTAATGGAATTTGATGACGTCAGTCCACCAACATTGAAAGTCGCCATCTTGGAATGGCGGCAGCTCACTCTTTATACATTCCTCGAATCCTTCTTATTTTTTACATTCAGTTTCATTGTAATTATGCAGATCATCTGTCTATATAACTATGACAGGCTTTGGCTACGCTTTAACCAGTTTTCTCCAGATCGTCTGTTTATAACTATATAACTATAACAGGCTTTGGCAATTGGCCAGTTCTCTTCAGGAATTCAGATCATCTGTCTATAACTATATCTGTATATAACTGTATCTGTATATAACTCTATATAACTTATGAAAGGCTTCGGTTTCCTTCTACCGGGTCGCTTATCCCTGATATCTCATTTTTTTTTTCCATCAGGAGCCCAGCTCCTGACCTACACTGAAATATGATACCGAAAGGAAAATACACTATCCAGTCACGTAAACTTTAAAGAGCAACAAGCAGAGGCATCAATTGGTAACGTTTAAAGGTATACACATATGATACGCATACATGTACCAGAACATACCCTAGAGGCACACCTAAACGCTTACACAGGTCTCCTAAGGGAGGCCAAAAAAAAAACAAGGAAACGCTCACCAATAGGTCTTTGTAGTATAAGCCAGGTCCGCACCCTCCTCATCAAGCGCAGTGTCCAGGGAAATAGCAACAGGCTGTGGTTGCTCCAAATAGAATGAACGGAAGTAGAAGAGGTTTTCCAGCACTTGCGCACAGAGGGATCCAACTTAGATTTTCATATAAAACGCATCTTTATTGGAAGACTTGTTTAAAAAACAAAGTTTAAAATCAACAGCATGGTTCACGCGTTTCGAGCCTGAATGCTTTGGCTCTTAATCGTAACATACAACACATAACCAAAGTCTCCTTAAATATCACTTTCCCCAGAACAAACAGAACAAACCC